>VXBL01006975.1:691960-725044 GCA_013400195.1 Aramus guarauna | reverse complement strand
AAAAGAAAAAGAGTAATAAGAAAGCAGTAAAACCTGGAATAGCAGGGGCCTTTACAGGAGTTTACAAATCTTTATTTTCCTTTAAGTGATCTTCTGGGTTCTAGCCCAGTCCCTTGCTACAGGGCATGCCAAACAATCACAGACTGCCAAACAATTCTCCTCTGATCATTAAAAACTGGATTTGCTTAACATATTTCATAGTTATTTCAATGCCTTTTTTCACTATACCTTTTCACTATGAAGTTAAATCTTCCCCCTACGTTTATATCCTCCACTGCCAAAAGAAGAGAAGGCAATTCCTTTATGCATCTCATACAGTCACTTTTGACAAAGGCTTCACTAATCACAAAGCAGCAGCATTTCTTTTAGGTAACTTCTGATCGCTTACAGTCTTTAATTATTAGAAATTTCTACTACATCAAGGTCTGAACCGAGTCCTGGGTTGCACTGATGCACACAGATAGTCCTTGATGTTGACATCTATTCTGAACTGTAAGACTACCAGAGTAGTCATTTCAATCACACGTTTTTGATGTATCAACAAAGTGTAAGTGACAGTCCCAGAGCCAAAGAAAGCAGTCGCCGTTCAGCAACCCGACCCAACACAAGTATTCAAGTACAAGGTTCATACATTTACATTTTTCTCAGCTGGTGAAAATGATGCTTTCTCTCTGATGCTTTCTGCTGTTTCCGAGCTGAAAACACCCCAGTGCCATCTCCAGTCACAAAGAAGTAATCAGGTCTTGTTCCAGCACAGTATCTCCATGCACATTTTATCAAGGCATTGATAAAATTGACTGCAAGGGTGCTTGCTGCACCATTTCATCAAGAGCTCAGGTTTTAAATTTAAGTGTCAGCAAGCCCCCTCATTTCCTCTGCTTGCCCATTTTCCTTATTTAGGCAGTAATAGTCACAGCCTAAAAGACTAAAATATATAATGAAAACAGAAGTTCAGATTTCAATTGAATAGCCCAGAAATGTAAATTCAAAACTGCAGCAGGTTGAGTCCCTCTGCTCAGAAACTCTTACCCGTGCCTTAACCCCGCACACCCCCCCAAACACGTTGGCATCGACAAACCAAGCAGGGCTTTATGTCATGGCTAAGACTCAAGCGCATTGACTTTTCCATGAATGCTTTTCATGAAACAGAGTTTCCCTGGAGCAGGAATAAATAGCTGCCTGGCTTGATGCTTTTTGTTGTAAAAACTTAACAGGGCTTAAACTTAAGGCATACACTTACTTGTTCCCATTTTATCATTAGTGATAACTATTACATTTCGTGCCAAAACCAGACCACACCATACAAACCTTTATAACTTTTAGATTTCTTTCTATGCTACAGCTACCAATAAAATACTCACACTAGGGTGTACTCTTCCTTCCATAAATCTTCTCTGCTGACAGGTTCAGGACTCAAGACTGAAGCTAAACTTTCCTAGAACTTGTGCAGTCAGTGTGACAGAAAGAAAGAAATGGAAAAAAAACCCAACCTGCTGGATTAAACTCCTGAGATTCTCATGCTACATGGGATCCAAAAATACTAGATTGAAAAAATTCAGATCAAAGATCCAATTTGCAGTTGGAATTTAACAAAACAGAGAAAGAGAAGGAGAAGGAAATACAACACGATCTCTGTAACATAATGAAACATCCATAACAATGTTATCTGTATATCTTTGTATTCAAAACTTGAGCAGAACTCCAGAGATGATTCTTCAGGAAAAAAAAAAGTGACCTAAAGCATTGTTTGGTAACCTGAGCTGTACTGACAGTAAGAAACCCAGTTTCAGTTTTAACGTGGATCCGCATTGACTCTAAACATTGCCACCATACACGGGATGCAAAACGCATACAAGAATCGGCTAAGCCAGATACCTAGCAACTGTCTTCAGTATCTTCAGGCTAGTTTGGGGCTGCAGTACAAAAGGTCCAGGGTATAAATCAATCTTCATGTCTCAGAGGTTCTCTGATGAGCACTAATGCTATTTCCCAGGGCATTTAACAACCACAGGTGCCAGTTTTTACACACATTTGGTGCACACTCCTGTTGCTGGTGCACTAATATTTTTCTGAGTGAAGGGACAGCAAAATGTACCGGACAGCTGCTCATTTTTCTAATGAGACTTCGGTGAGAGAAAAGCGACGGCAGAGTTGTTTAAAAGTATTTTGTGGCTTTCCTGTTGCTCTGCCCTGGAACGAGCATTGACAAGTTCTGCTGGCACTCGCTGGGAGTTCCCACACGCCGGCTGGCAAAGATGAAAGCGGTCAGAAGGAAAATAAGTAAGTGTCAGTCCCTTGCATATTTCTCCACTTTTAAAGCAATTACCAATTTAATAAACATTGATTTCAAGGAAAGAGATAAGATTCTGGCTTTAGGCTTGCACAAATCAGTCCGGAGGCACTGCTATTTCCAGTGGCTATTCCCTAGTTTTTGTCTATTATGAGAAAGGGTCTGACCTCCCATGTTTTTCCATGCACCAGAGAAGACTGCTCAGCTAGCTAATCCAATCGACTTCTGCATTTGGAACACAACATAGAATTAAAAAAACCACTTGGTTTCTGATACAAAGGGACTGCTGGTAAAGCCTGGCACCCTCACGGCACTCTGCCCAGGTCTGTCTCCAAGTACTTCAGCGTATCAGTTCCATTTCATGCTGCAAATACAGTAGCCCACTGAGACACGAGCCAATTGCAGGAAGCAGTTTGGATGAAGGCTATCTGATCTGCTCCAAAGGTATCCTCCTCACTCATATTTTTAGGGGCACGTACAACATTTTTATACTATATGAAAAATAAAAAGTGAAGAGCACTGCAAGCACTCAACCTGTAGTGCCATTTCCCATGATACAACACAATATACCTCCCTTACTGACTGTGTGGCCTTCCATGCGCGCTTATATACTCGCATATAGAACCAAGAGCTTAGGTATATAGATTATAGTTAGTGCTGAATTGAGGATGGAAATTTGGGTAACAATATATAAGGGTAATAATCATAGGAGTAGACTTGCTACTTGCCAACACTTTTGACTAATTTTCAAGCCCACCACCTTACCGGTCTTGCTGGAAAAGAACCACCTTGAAAACCACAGACTGACGATTATGTCTCATTGAAGGATGCACAGTGAGCTCAAAAAATTCCTTAAACGCTTCAGGCTTTAAGGATCAGGTGTTTTTATCAGCAGTCTTGGCTCTTAGATTGGAAATAGTTTGAGAAGGGTCGGGTGGAAGGTATCAGCTAATCAGCTGGGCGATAGCACAGTTGGCACCACTGTGCCAAGCCTGCCCCAACTTCACCAAGGGGAGCCTGGACATGGAGCCCTCCAGATCTCCTCTCAGCGACCACAGGGTGAGCTCATGCTCCTGTGTAAGTAACGCTGAGCCTGAACCAGACCGTAGACTCAGCCCAACTGGCGGTTCAGGCACACCTTATGAAAATACCTATTTTTAATACAATCACTGGTCTTACCCAAACTTGCTGAGGTCAAGAACCCTACAGACTTCACCAGGTTTGAGACTACAGGCAACATTTTTCAAATACTTGCAGACAGGATAAGACAACAAATTTTAGTGTATCCAGAATGACATAAACGTGTGAGAGTATGGGTTACACCTAAGGAGAGAAAGATGTTTGCTGGGGGACTGTTGCATAAAAATGTTTGGTCAATGAGAAAATGAAGAGTGAGAAAGTGCTACATTTTAAGAATCTATGCTAAGGAAAATGGATTTAAAAGTCTCAGCTCCTACTCCCCGGGTAATAACATATGTTGTTTTAAACTTCCTTGTCCAGAATTCAAAATGGTATTTGGACTATTAGCACTATTCTAAGAGTTTAATGTGCTTAATGTGTTTCTCTGTAGCTGTAATTCAGTAATATTTTGTTTTTAAGGTTGGACAATATTCCTTTTTAAACCAAAATTAATGTAGCACATCGATTGTAATTCTTCAGTGATCCTCATCCACTTGAATGAACGCTACTTTACCAAAAGGCCCAGTGGAGTCAGTCAGTCTACATATCATTAAAACCACTATTTTTTATTGGATGCCATAAGGACTTTGTGAACCTACCCAACTCAAAGCTCTTTGGCTGACCCAATTTTGCTAAAATACCACTTTTTACAAAGATCACATTGCTCTGACTCTCAAAATGGGAATGCCTAGCTTCACGTATTTTATTTTGTATTGTATGTTATCCATTTGATTGGCAAACCTCAGAAAGGATTTCGCATGTTGCTGCAGTGATGATCAACAATGTAATTTTAAAATTAGATTTATTCATTACGGGTTTAATTCACTTTTCTCTGAATAAAGGCAGAGTAAATCAACTTATACAGCTGCATGAACAAAATATAGCTCTCTTCTGGAGCAAGAGATATAGAGTGGAGTTACACAGCAGACCTCCGTGGTCATACGGTGGAGATCCAAAATAGAATGGGTAACCTCCGTGGCCATATGGCTCGGATCCAGAGTACAGTGGCTTGCTCACCTGCAGACTGTCTCTCTGTTTCCTCAGCATTACCCTAGTCATGGTAGGTTGGTTCATTTTTGAGACACATTGTCCATCTCTTGAACATATCCAGTTATCAATGTATTTTCCCCTTTTAAAGGAAAATTGAGAAGACACAAACAGATGGCACTTGTTCAGAAACCATTGTCTTGTGCTACGGATGTTTTAAAAAACAGCACATCACAAGATCACAGAATGCTTGAGGGTGGCAGGGACCTCTGGAGATCATCTGGTCCAATGCCCCTACTCAGGCAAGGCCACCTAGAGCTGCTTGCCCTGCTACTTAAGATAATCTCTTTTACGCTGAGCCCAAAAGAACGCCAGCCAAAAGACATTTTCATCACACAGACACATTTACAGTCCCAGTACTATTTTCTAGATTTTACCTTTGATTCAAGAAAATTAAAAACAGTTATACACAAATGAAAGATGACCTTCCTAGAAATGTTTCATTTTACAAAATCCGAACCACCTGCCAAAGATGTAGCATCATGTTAAAAGATTAAAATAGCAACTTTTTAATGTGGCTATAGATTTGATATTTATAAAAGCAAACGTATATAAATAAAATCCACACTTAATAAATATATATGCTAATACAAATAGCGCTGCATACATCTTAATTACAATCAGGAAAAAAAATTAAATTGCTTCTTTAAACTGTAATCATGTTTCTTCTGGAGCAATTTGGATTAAATCTGTCTCTGCGTAAGTATGCAGAATACCCTGTTTTCCAAAACAATCAATTTACCCTGGAAAGCTCGTAAGTGAAGCTGCTAGCTACCATTCAGTATATCAGTCCTTACAGAGTCCAATGTTTAAAATACAGAAACAAAGCAAGGACAAGATTAATACTGCTCGTATTTCCATTCTGATTTAAACAGTTTACATCTCAACACTCAAATTTCATACTGGTTACCCACAGACTAGACTATGTACTAGCACACGCTCATTCACAAGCATGAGTACACGTCTGGGAGAACCACACAAAAGTAGTAAGACAGACAGACAGACACAGATCTGAACTCTAACCTTTCGGCTACAGTCAAGAACTGTTTCACATAACTGCTCATCTGCCGTTTTCTAGACAGAGTATTCACATTTAGTGTGCACAGATTTTATATCCAAATACATGGCTACATCCAGTGGACCTTATTAAATCATAGGTAGCTTTTCCAACGTTAACTTTATAGAAGCTCTATTTTTCTTATAGTTTCGCACCCCTCCTAACCTCCTGTGCAGCTTTATTTCCCAGGTTTTCTTTGAGGTGTCACAGGTGTCCGGCAGACAGAAAGCCGCCTATTTCCATCTGAAGCGGGTTTCAACTTACCGACAGATAAAAGTGACTGAAATTGGATTGTTCCCTAAAATAATGTACCACAACGAAGTTTCCAGTCCTGGGAACACGGTTCACGAGGCCAAATACAAGCATGAGCGGTTCCCCTGAAGTGAAGGAAGTTACTCTCACGCTCCGTTTTGAGCTTGTGCCTCAAGGCTCTGGGGCCGTAGTGTCACGGACCTTTGCCGCTACCAGCGATACCGGCAAAGGCAGTTCTTGCCCTCATGTCGCCTTTTCCCCTCCCGCGCCGCCGCCTCAGCTGTGCCAGCGCCCCGCAGACCGTGCACGGCCGAAGGAGCGAGCTGGGTTTACGCTGCCGCTGCCCAGCGGACGGGCTGTACGACAGCCCGGACCGGCCGTGCCTACCCGCGTGCAAAGGTGCTCCAGCGCAAGCGAGAAGGGCGCTTACCCAACCTTTCTCTTCTGCCTTTCTCTCTGACAGGCTGCCAGCCAAAGCACAGAAAACCGTTCTTTACAAGCTGCTACTTACAACCCAGTCTGTTACAATAAGCCAAAATACCTTGAGTTGATCATGGTTCAAGGGGATTTTCTGGCAGTTTTTCACTTGCCCTCCAAGTGCCGCGTGTTCCCCGGGACAGGAAGGGCCAGCAGCGGGGGGAAGCACGCGGAGCGCTGCCGGGCACTGCCAACCGCAAGTCAAAGCTTTACGGTTTCACCAGATCGAGCTCGCTGGGTTGTAGTGCTTCACCGAGGCTGCAACCAAGAGACTCAGTTCATCGGCACAGCTGACAGGATTGATGAGATAGCGGCGCTGAGGTATTTCTTTGGGAGATACATATGACTTGTCCATCTGCATGAATAAAACGTACGCTAAGGTCTTTTAATGAGGACTACATGCAATGTCTGATAAGAGAATAGCTTGCTGTATTACCTCTTCCACGATAATCTAGACAGATTGTCGAGCACAGACAATTGCATGTATTTTTATTTTTTGCAATTCTTCTGAAAACTGACAAAAGAAACACAGCAAAACCCCAATGAAAGAGTTGATGGCCTTTGTATTTTGACCCTCCTTTACTCTGCCTTTGGGATGATGAACTTTCTCACACATTTGATTGATGTAACTAGCTTAACTGATTAATCACTTTGCCTCCTAGCAGTTCCTTCCTGCTTATATCCAAGGAAACAGTCAATTAGGACTATAATTAATTCTTCCTCTCATGATGGGGTAAATTTGGAAGGTTGTGACCACATGAATGCAGGCAGTGCAGCTGGTTAATCTGCAACCCTGAGCCTCATGCTCCTAATGAACAAACTACAGCTCTTGTACTTCAAACAACAGACAAAACACCCAAATTCTCTACAGTCTGTTTGGATGCCTACAAAATAGCACACGGAGGAAATGCAACATTTAATCGGGCAGTTGCACTGAAAAAACTATGAATGTGCTTTTATGTCAAAGATGTATCAATGGATAGCTCAACAGAAACCATCAGAAACTACAAGACAAAACAAAATACTGGAAACTAGTAAACCAAGATTAAGCACATCCAACAACTGGGTGCGCACAGCTAGAGAAATAGGATTAAAATTTTTGGCACAAAGTTAACAACAGAAAACCTTATCTGGATATAATGCAGATTCTCCGCCATGACTTTTTTAAAACCTAAACTAGTTGTTCTTCTAAAACAAACTCCACCACGACAATAGACCTTGAAAAGCAGCAATTCGTTCAGGGAAACAGCAGCCACGGGCTGTTCAAGAGTCAGGCTACATAGCTAACACACACCTTTCTCACCTTCGCGTACAAGTGCTCAGGAAACATCTGAGGAAGAATTCAGAGAATATTTTGGTAGGTTGACTGCACTCTTATAATTTCCAATGATTTATCTGCATTACAGTTCAATAGCACTGACTCCAGAAAATACAGAGACCTCCTCCTCCAAGGTATCCTGAGTTTGGAGATTGTTAGGTTATTTTTGTGAAGTAGTTTTTGAAAACATGTTCTAAGCATCTGAAAAGTATTCTGGTTGGTCAGATCAGGTGAAATTTATACTACTTCAAATGATGTCGTGTATTTTTATATTGAGTGTAATTTGCTGCGTAAATCTGCTAAAGGCAAGAGACAGAGGCAGATTAGCAAACTAGTGGGAATAAACTCCTGAAACTACAAATGAGCTAAAAAAGATGCCTTAATTACAAATTTTTGGAATGAACACAGAGGTGATACCAAGTTCCATGTATACAAATTTGCTCTCAGAGTTACAGATTTGGATCAGACTTCAGACTGAGAGGTTTGGTTTCCTGCCCAGATCAGCTGCACAGCAATTTCACGAAATTACCACAATTCAAGAGAGACACATGAAAAATCTTAACCCCTGTTTTGCTACAGCCTTAAAAAAAGGCTGAATTTACATCAAGTTTAATTTGGGTCTGTACTTCACTCCCCAGAACACTCCAAATGGAAATACCATTATTAACTTAATCCAAGTACCTCCAGTCAGCTCCATCCCCCCTCCTTAATCTTTTTTTTTTTAAGTCCCAGCGAAAGGAAAAATTGCTAACAAACGTGCTAAGTAACATAGCAGTTCCCTATTGCTCATCATTATTTACATGGAAACAGCAAATGGGTACTTAAAATAATGATAATAGTAGGTTGGTAATTTGATCACAGATTCCACATGATTTCCAATGTTTAGGGCTTTAACCACAATAAAGTCCGATTTATTATTACATTTTCTCTATTTATTCTCCCATGAATGGAATAAAACTGTATCACAAAGGAGCAGCTACGTAAGACAGCAATGACCTTTTATTACCCTGCATGTGTATAAACATGTGCACCCAGAAAAGCACTGGATGTACTTTTAATTAAAATACAAAATATTTATTTTCAATCAAATAATATTTTAAATAACCACTCTGAAAAAAAACAAGTTAACTTAATGCCAATTTTTTTTCCCCAAATAACCAAACAGATGTCCCAATGAAATTTGCCATTATTCTTTCCAGGAGGAGAGCAGCCATGATTTTTCCAATAACTTTAACAGAATTAATTCCAATTCTGTTTTCCTGGACAATGTGCTAGGAAAAAATGGGAAATTGCTTTCCTGAACATTTCATATGAGGAAAATATCATTAAATCAATCCTCATTGATACTACAACACCAGATTGAGCAGGCAAGCACCACACTTTGCATGCTATTCTACTCAATGAATTTGTTCTTTACTTTTCTTAAAACTTGCAGGCGATTGCCAAGATTACAGTTCTAGTAGGGAATCGTACATAAGATACTGTTGTACAGTTAGGTGGCCACAAATACAAATCATCAATTAGTATTCCTAAAAAGTGTCTCTACATCTAATGGGTATATACTACTTCACTATAACTGTTCCTCAATATTTCTGTCTGTATTTTCCTATACATTCTTAAAAACATGGGAAGCAGACTACTGAATTCTTCCCCTTTTTTAGGTTTTGATCTCTGAGCTAAATTTGTAATGACTACAAATTTTCCTGTTTTCCATGTAAGCACAACTCCTACAGCTGTTCACAGAACTGGGGGAAAAGAACTGCCAAAACAACAAAACCAACCAACAGTGAAACTTCAGTATTAAAATAATTTCTTGCTACTGGTTAGAAATTATTAATGGGGAAAAAAGGCTTCAAAGTAAATGAATAGCGTATTAGGGTTTTTGTCAAGAAGGTATGTGAGGGGCACTGGAGACATCCTGGTATCAACCTAAACACCTTAGAAAATGGAGGTGGTGTACTGACACATGGCTGACACAGATGTAGTCTGGGAGCCCGGCAATTGGGTCCTGATTTTATCGGCATTTAGAAATAAAGGAAGTCTACCTCCTGTCAGGAAGCCAAGCAAACGAGAAGCCCGCTGCACTGATCACTGTTCCAAGTCACTGATCTAACAGAGAAAGCTCCAATAGCTTGGGAAGCAAAGCCTGGACCAGGAGGTCTAACAACAGGTTGAAAAAACACCCACTTACAGCAGCCTCCTGGATCATCCCATGCTCTCCGATAGATCATTTCAGTTTCCTTTGGTTGTGTACACTGTCAGGTGGTCGGAAAAAAGACAAATCTGAGCTTAAATGTTGTATTTGTGCCAAGAATTCCCCGTAAGTATTCCACATATTACTTCTTATTCTCAAAGTAGTAACATTTATTGAAAAAAGGCTTTAAGGTTTCTGAAAAAAATTAGGTCTTTGACAAGTGTCTGATGGGGTTACAGCCACTTTGAGGACCAAAATATCCACAAAGAATCTCACTGTCCAAGGTCTCCCAGTCCACATATCCTCCTGTCCAAACCTCAAAGGCATAAAATGATCAAATATTTGTGATGCCAACTGGATGAGTACTCTTAGGGTTTAATAACATATGAAGAGTAAGAAAAGAAGTAGTCATGTTTGTTTATGCATTCATATTTGGTTTATAGCGTAAACAAAGTTTTTAAATCCCCAGCATATTTCTTTCATCCCTTTTCATGGACTTTATGCTCTTCACAACATCTGACTTAGGACAAGAGAAAGCATTTCCAACACTAGGTTGATAAATATTTACTTGCCCAATCAGAAAAGCAGAGGACAATTTGAATGTGCAGTTCTACAACAGCTATTCTAAGATGCAAAAAGTTTCTGCCTTGCAGGAGGTTTTCATAGAATAATGAGCACAAATTACACGGTGTGGTTTCTGCGTGGATTAGTGTTCCCAAGCCCTTAAAAACATAAATGTGAAATAATGTATCCTTGTTACAGAAACGCCCCCCCTCCATCACTGCAGTACTAAGTGGTCTTGCCATATTTTAATGTTTTCCCACTTCCTCCTTGAGTTGTGAAGAGTATTATTCCCATTTTCACCTGGAGAACTGGAGCACAGAATGGCTAAGGACTATATCTAAATGGGTTTTGCTGGCAAAACTACATCCATCGGGTAAAATCTCTGACACAGATGTGTCTTCAGTTACAGACCTAATCCATCTACAATCTGTGCCTGTAAGGATATAATTTCCCTCCCAAAGAGGAGCTGAAAGTAGTAAGGGGGGTTATGATCCAAATACAAAGTTCCTCTCTAAGAGTGCTTTGCACTGACAGTCCTAATAGACTGCATACCAGCGAACCCTGGGGACCTAACCAAAACCACACACCCTGCTTTGTCACAGGCACCTCATTTAACTGAGATTTAATAAATAATAGATTAAAGTCCTGGCTGCGATATCATCTCTTCTCTTGCTGTGATTCTTGTAAAATTTTACAAAAAGGATTTAAAAAAAAAATATTAAAAAAAAGGTCTCTCTATGAAAGCAGATACAAAGATTTAAAAATAACAACAAAAATTCACAGCATCAGAGCAGGACTTTGCTCAGATGATATCTGCTAATGGCCAAGGCATGCTCTGCAGCGAGCACCGCAGGCATCCCCTGAGCAGCTGGAGGAGATGCGAGCACCCTGCTCCCACACAGCACGTGGGAGTAACCTGGGGTCTGCAGGGTGCTGAGGGGCCCCAGAGGCTCCTCTGCTCTACGTGACCCAAGACCAGGGCTGCAGCATGGGATACGCAAGGACAAGGACTACAGGGCATACTGCACAGCTCCCTTCTGTGCAGGGAACATCATCCAGTGCTGGCTTAAATTCCATGGATTAGGGCAAGGCAACAGTGGTGTCACTGAAATAGTTTTGACTTTGGCTCTTAGGTGCCCTTGAGTTCCAAGATTTTAACTAATTTATTTTTTTTTTTATGCTTATCCACCAAAATAAAAAGGGTCTGATAGGAAATGATCATTGCAAACATCAGCAGCTGCTACGCATAGATGCTACTGATATGGAGACAGCTGGGTACACATTTCTGCGGTCACTTCCTTGATGAATAGAGCGTGCACTGTTGCACATAAAAATGGCATTGTTAAGTCTCTCTGAAAACGCTATAGGTTCAATCCTGATTTGAATGACTAAGACTTGTCTTTAAGAGACAGAAAGACTCCAAAATCTGTCAGTCCTTGTCCTGCTGGCATTCCACTCCTAGGAAGACGATAGCTTTCACCAGCAACTCTCAAACCTGTAAGACTCACATCGGATTCTGCAGACGGTGACAACCGCCACATCACTTCAGTGCACAGAGAGCAGAGGTTTTAAAAAGGATACGGGTTCAGCCAGCTAGGTCCTGGCTCCAGCAGGAGCCAGAAAAACAAGTCGCAAGCCCTCTGGGAAAACGGAACTGCTAAGTGCTCTGGGCAGGCAATACAGGACAGTTGGCAAACCAACGTACGAGAGGAAGAGGAAATCTCCTCAGAGGCCAACAGGGAAAGGGGCAAAACGTGGGCATGCTGAAGCCTGCTCCTAAAATGTCATTATTCAAGAGGAAGTTAATGACTCTTCCCCTCATCCACAGGATGTGTTCTCCCCCCCAGCCCATAAGCTATCATTTGAAGAATCAACCAGTACTAACTAAGCACGCTATTAGCTGTTGAAGTTTAATAACACAGGAACAGAACTACAGTCCTGGCCTTGCAAGGCCTCTTGATTAAGGGCAGCACTGTAAGTGCCTTTGGCACTTTGACAGTTTCAGGAGGTTAGTGCAAATTTCTGACAGGATTTGCACATCAGCACTTTGCTGAATCACTGACCAACCGATCAAATTAATAAACTAACATTAAAATTAAAATTCCTGTGGTTTCAAAAATAAATCAGCAAAATTATGACATTTTCTCACAAGGTATTTCTCCCAACCTTTAGATGTGGTAAAGAGCAGCACAGCAGCTGCAAGTCTCAGACAATTGAATTCCTCCGTTGTATCAGCAACATAAACATTCAGTAACCGATATACTGGTACCCCAATCAAAAACCGCCCAAGAATGACCAATACCGCAGCACCCCATGGCACACAGAGGGAAACTGTGAATAACAGAGAGCTGATGAAGGAAAACTCAGAGGCGCTTCTGAATTAAAGCAATCTAGGTCAGTAAATAGAAAAAGCTCAGAGCAAGGACATGGCAATTTCTTTCTACAGAAACCACATTTACACCCTGTACCACACTCTGGACAGTTAAATCAGTTATGACCATGACAGCCCCCAGAAAACAAATCCAAACAACCAACCTCAAAACAACCCTACAAAACCACAACAATCCGAGCTACACATTTTGGAAGAAGATACCACCTGCTTTAAACAACTACAAGCTTTTAAAGGTTGTAAAAATACAGGACCAGATAAACCAAGACCAAAACCTAGGAAAGTCCTTTTCCAAGCTTCCTTCTTGTGAGATGAACGAGGCCGTGGATCAGCCCCCATTGCTTGGGACAGGTTGAACCCAGCTGGACAGAACACTGGAAATGCAGGCTGCAGGGAAAAGGTCCTTTCCATCTTTAGCATTTATTAGTCTATTATTTTTCTACAACTAACAGGTCTAATTTGTTACACGATTATATAGTTTCCATATTTTCCCTAAAACAAGGCTGAGAGATTTGTCATTGCAAAGCTGCTTCGAACAGGCGAGCCACGGTAGCTCAAAGAAACAAGATAAAACAGTCAGATGTCAGAGCTCTCCTGCTGAGTGCTTGAGTCTGAGCGCTCCGTTTAGCAACACGAAGATGTTTATGCTGGCTGCAAGAGGACTTCAAATGGCTTGTCTACAGAAATTACTTTAGAGGAGTATTATACATGACATCATCCAACTACATTAAGTCAGTTCAATTACTGCTAATCAACTTAGAATATATCTGTGTAGTTATTTTTAGAGGTTTTACTGAGGTTTATTAGGAGAACATATTCTAGCACTCCCTTTATTAAGATGCCATGATGTTCAGCTATTTTGAAAAAGGACAATTTGATTTTTATGCCTTTTGTGTAACATTTATATTTCTCAACAGTTTTATCCTTTCTTACGCTCCCCAGGGTTAGTTTCTTCTGAGGACAAATGTCCATTGATTAACAATGAAAACACACTGGTTGCACGGAATTCAATTAGGGGATAAACTACAGATTGCCAGGTCTAACTATCCAGGAATTTGCTTCTCCCTTCTCATTTGAAGCTCGAGGAAAACACTCAAAATCCTGACAGCATTCATTGCAGTTACATTTTTTGTTTTCAGAGTTCAAAATAACATCTACTGTGCCAAGGACAGTCAAGTTCCCAGTAAATACGCTGGGACAGACAGTTTTACCTTTTGGGCGCTGGATGCTACCGGGCTGGGGGACCGCTGCTTTGTTTTGCTGAAGAGAAGCTTTAAGTTTTCATTTGCGACTTACACAGGCAGAGCAGTGCCCTGCTCTGGAGCAAGGCACAAAGCCCAGTCACTGCGACCGCTACGGACGCGCAAGCTGTCTCCCCGCAGTCAGCGCGCCGCACGCCGGTGTCAGGAACCGCGTTGCGCGGGGGCTCTGCGCACCCCCGCCGGCACCGTGGGGAGGGCGGCCGCGCACGGAGCCGGGGCAGCACAGGCTCAGCACTACCTGCTCCTGCGCCAAAGAGGGTGACAGCAGCACGCCGCTATGGCAGACTCTTCCACCGTACCGCCGCTACACGGGAAAACTTCTCGTTCTTCTGGGAGTAGCGAAGGGGACACCTTTTCCAGCCTCTTCAGTTGTCTCTCTCGTTCTCTTTAGAGTAAGTATATTTTAAAGTCATCTTCTGCTTACCTATTCCATACGGATCTCCTCTTACCTCTCATGCCATAATAAATCAGGAGTGAATCCATAAAAATAATATTAAGCTAACATTAGTGGAGCGAGGGTAAGTTAAAGAGAAGGCAAGTTACGAAAAAAAAAAAGTCACCCTCCCACTCCCTCCTTCCACACTCTCTTTGGACTAGCTTTTATTACTTGACCAACATTTTCTAAGGGTCTATTTTGCTTTCTATACACATGTAACTCCCATTACTATCAGTGGAAATTATGTATGCACATCAGCAGCAAACCAGACTGCAGGCTATTTAGCTCTCTAAGGCATCCATGTCCCTGTTACAGTCATGTTTCAGGAGAAAAGCCAACAAACTTATTTGGAATTCTGCCTTTAAACAAACACCATACTACAACAGACACAAGCACTGCCTGATTCTTCTGAATGGAAGAAAAACCCAAGAGAGAATCCTACTTAAACCAATGAAAGAGTGAATTAACAGCATTTATCTTTTTCCACCATTCCCACGATGTTTCAGTGTCTCACATGATGAAATCGATAAGAAATATTTCTATAAGAGAAACAAAGACAAGATTTTCCTCTAAGCTGTATACTGAAGTGGTTAAAAATTTACAGCAATGCTTGAAAATAGCAAACAAGAAAATTGTAATATTTAGTTACTAAGCACTAAGAGTGCTTTTCCATTCACAGACCACAAAGAGCTTTTACAATATTGGGTCTCTATCGCCATAAATCGGAGGAGGAAATAAAGGATGAAACGATTTGGCCGAGAACTGAAATGACAAGGAAACCATTTCCCCTAACTCCTTATCTGACATCTGGTCCACTGCAGCCTGTCAAGCACTTCTTGCTGAGCCAGTGTGATGCTCCCTCAGCAGCCAGAATCCCATGAGATCATGTAAGTTATTCTTTTCTGCATAAAGAATCCTGATATGCAAAGTTCTGACAATAACCTGTTCATTCAAGCTCATATTATTTTCCAAAGTACGAACAAACCTCCCCTCCCTTCAGATACCTACACGAGTTTTCTAAGGCATTTATAGTCACGTGGCTTTTAAGAGTTCCTCTACTTCTAAGGCTAAGAGTGAAAAATGCACATTAGCAGCATCATATTCATCATTGTATGCCTTAAAATCAGAGGAAAGCACTTGATTTCCAGTAAGAGCACGTCTTTTCATTCCACCACTAATCATCCGACACTGCAGTGTTTTCCCTAAACCACACTTAATGTTTTTATTAAGAAATTGAATCTAATCACGGACACAGGCACGTGAACTTCAGCATCTTTGGGCACAGACACTTGTCCTGCCAGGTTTCATATCGCGGGACTATAAAAGCAATCCTGGTTTCTAAAACTCTGTATTTCCTCAACGAACTTACTGCTCTCTCTGTGCCAAATGAAATTCCGACAGGGTCTCAAAACCAACACAAAAGGTGAAATTGAACTTAATTAGAGTTTTGCAGCTGAAATCCACAAAGCTTGATCCTATCCAAAGTTATTTCACTTCTAGCACAAGGGGAAAATTCATAATAGACCTTAAGCTCCCTTTGAACACCTCTGTTAGAAAAAACAGCCCCATATTAGCAGTGTATTAGAAGTCACAAGCGCTCGTCTAGACATTACAGCTACAGCCTCCCTTCTTTCATCTTCTCTGACTCATATGTAACTGTATGTACCAGGTTGTATTTGTCCACATGGTTTTCTTGGTAATTAGAGTATCTCAAAGACTCTGACCTGAAAATTGCTCTATAAATTTCCAGTGCATCAGTTTTACTTATAAAAGTGATTAATTGAAGAATCTGAGCTGTTACTACCTTGAATAGGAAATAAAATGTCACTCAGCAAGCCATAAATCATGAAAGCTGCCAATAAAACGCTGAACCACACTACAAGTCAAGCAGCATGCAAGCGTACTATCTGGGAAAAAACAATTACAACCCTGCAACAAAAATGTACCGATTACTTGTTTTAATAAAACAGCTATAAACTTTTCAGACCATAGCCAACTTTGTGCAAAACATCCTTGCCTGATTTATCCTAAAACGTATTATAAGTTTGTGGTTGCGAACATTCAGGGATATATATATATTTTTTTTTTTTTTTTAAGGGAGTGAGTCATAAGGATTGATCCAAGCCCTCTGAAGGCAGCAGAGCTTGTCATAATGTTTGGACAAAACTTAAAACTCTTTTTGGTGGATGGCTGTCTTATTTCTTACTAGTTCATTTCTTGATTCCTTCATCATTTCACATACTGTCATCAAAGAACTGCTTGATTTTCAAGTAACATATTGGCTTGTAAGGAATAAGTGAAACAAATTAATTCATTTAGTAAAATTTACTTGTAATGGAAATATGTCTATCACAACACGATTAATTTTATCAAGCACACCGTCAATTAGCTTGTAAAGAAATACTGGAAAATAAAAGCAGCCTTGCTGACATGTTGCATTATTTTCCATAAGGCGTTTGTTCAACAGTGCAGCTATATTGTCATAATGGTTTTCACTGTAAATCTGTTTATTTCATTAGTGTTTTTTTTTCTCTGTTTTCAATAAATCTCTTTCGGATGTGGTAGCACAGCAAGAAAGACCACCTTTATAAGGCAACTCCTACTCTGCTTTACAATGATGGTGGAGGGAGGGCATTGAATATTTGCTGTATTTATCTTTGACAGAGCCAACAGAGAAATATGTATAGCATGTTAAAATGTACATTTTAACACACAACAGCTACCACGTTTTTCACTTTTTCACAGTAGGAATGATACACAACAATCATTAACAGAGTTTTCAATGCATGGATCTAGCAGTTTTCTAATAAATCAAATAGCCTGATGAAGAACGATATCTTAAGTTGCATTGTTCTCAGGAAATTAAAAATGGTTCATAGTCCATGATACATATCAAGAGTTGTGAGTAATTATAATCATAGCCTAGCAAAAACAATCTACTTCATAATTTTTTATCCTGTTCGTGACCATCATACCTAAAAGCTGCCTAAGTAAATAGCTTCTATGCTCAAAGATTAAGAGTGGCTGTAACAGAAGAGTCTGGTCTTTGCCCCTGTCTTCAAACAGGGCCTCTCAGAACAGGTAGCTCTCCTTACATTCATCTTGGACACAGTATTTTCTAAGATTTTTAGGAGTGTTTAGAGTAGGTTGCTCCAGTCCAAAAGCAGTCTTTTCACTGCTACGTTTCCCCAGGAGCAAGCAGTCTGATTCTGAATTTTCATGTGCTTCGCTCTAGGTCTTGCAAGACACCTTGCTCCAGAAGAACAGTAAATCAAAGGGTAACGCTCCTGATCTAGACCGAGTCCAAACTTAGCAGGAATGTTTTCTTGATCCCAGTCTCACATTTGCAGTAAATAACTTCATTTCTCTGAAGCAGCTAATGACAACAGCAACAATCTGGCTTTCAAACAATTAGCTTTTGCATATCAGAAGCAACCCCAGGTGATGAACAAGGGAGCATGGATGGAACTGTCATACGAAGAGAGCTAGATACAGCTTGTTTCTAAAAATATTACCTCTCTGAAATATCCTTCTATGGCTTGTTATTGCATTAGATTTTCTTGTTCCTTTGCTGCAGCTGTCTTTTAAAAGAAAATTAAAAAAAAAGCAAACACAGGTGTTGACTCAAGGATCAATTCACCTGCTGTTCCACTGCTCCACCTGCCCCTGTCACCTCAGTACCTGGTCCGGCCGTACAGCTGGGATGACTCATCTCTGCATGAGTACATTTTTAAATGATGTATTTTCAGGGGTTTGTTTCTGCAAAAGGAGAAGGAAGGATAAAGACCTTTCCTTAATGCCACATCACTTACCTATTTAGCATCTCTCTCACACTTTTTTTTAAGCAGAAAAAGCACAGTGGTTGAATCCTTCAGGCTTCTGAATGCCAGGCTAATGCGCAATTCACCCCTTCGTAATGAAAGGCATCGTAATTCAAGGGCATCTGCATCATCCTCCCCCAGATAACAATTTACTGAAGCAGTGAAAGGGAAAGAGCTTTCAAAGTTTGTTGCAAAATTTCAGATCTGTGTTTGAACAGAGTTGATGGATTTCCAGAAGCAGAGTGATCTGCTTTGAATTAGCCATTATCTTTTACATCCCTCCATGTTTCCTGTCATCACAAAAGAAGATGAGTTACCCTTTAACTTACTGTAGAATAATCTCTGACTACCAGCAAAGGGGTAGTTAATGCTATTGGCAAGGATGATTTAGGAGACAATTTCAAAGCTCAGTTAACTATAAAACCAGAAGTCATACGAAAGCAGTCTCATCCATTCTGCATAGCGAGCGTGAGGGAAGCAGGGCTTAATACCTCAACTGTTGGGAGATGCGACGGTATGATGAGAAACAGTAGTTTCTCAATTTCTCGCTCGACAACCGTTGCTAAAATATAATGTATGAAGTATGACATCAGTGCCCAGAACTGTCCTGGACCAGATCTGACAGGCCTAAGTGTCCAGAGAGGAAATCCTTACCTTACAGATCAAGCAGATTAATCCTTACTTTACGGATTTCTTACTCAAACAAACCAAGTAACCTGACAGCTGCAGACAGATCAGACAAACCTTTAGTAGTCAGAAGAAGGTTTGATTCTAAAGTTATTTTTAAACATATTTTAAAGCTCTCTATGGTGAAAATGCCCATTTTTCAGAAAGTTACTTTACAGTTCTTTTTGTGTGACTTAAGAATAGCAGCAAACAAATGCCCTCAAGTCATTTGATAGTCAGACGTTTTTGCTTGCTTTGACTTTTTTCTTTGATTGGCTTGTTATTCTTACATCATTAAATATGTACACTTAAGTTTTTCCCACACAAAACCAAACCCATCCCCAATACAGAGGAGGGGCAACTGCGTATTCAAAACGGTTTAACAGAGGTTTTGATATGGAACATCGTCACCAACGACAGGGGTTCCCAGCATTTTATGTCGCTGTACATCCCTCAATCCTCATCCTCTCTACTGTGACGCTATGCATGTTTATCATCAAGGTTTTAATTGCAAGCACTACAGAAATAGCTGTTTAACACGGCTTCTCGAATCCTCACTATGGTTGACAGACGCTCAGTAGCACGAAGCCCAAGTTCAAGAACCAGTGATCAAAACGTAACGCATTCTCCCCTGGATATTCAGTTGCCAGGGGCACAATACAGAAACCCTGATGTTGAGAGAAAGACCGCCATCTCTGGATCATATATTAAACTAAGCCATAATTTAATTCCACAGAGAGTAAACCCAAATAAACCAGCACGTATTTATCTATGTACCTGACAAGTTAACTGTTAATTTTATAATGAGAAATCCAGACTCCTGCAAATGCAAAGCACCTTAAATGCACCTGATACTCCTCCAGCATTTTCAAAATAACAGTAACATTATTTACTGAGATAAAATCAGCAAAACAGTCCATGTGGCGTATTTAATTTCTACTATACTCATTTTATGTTCGTCTGCAACCTCCCACTTCATGTATTACCACATAACATCTTGTTATTGCAAAACAACCATAGATATTTAAAATAGAGTCACTGCAAAATTTCTGTGTCTTACTCCATTGGCAGGATCACTACGTGGTCTTTGCCAAGGGCCTGAAGACCGTGTTAAATACTCAGGTAACTCTGGCAGTGATTGTGATGCCCATCACTGGCCATTTGTTTCCCACAGCTATCCAAATGGGTGACTTGTTTATCTCGACAGCTCTACTAAAATGATCAGCAACGAGAGCCTTGCCAATGATCAAATTTAAATGACTTTTTAAGACTTCAGCGTTAATGTCTCATTGAGATAAATGGAGCAATCCCTCCCTTTTATAGCTTTCATTCCAAAGTAATTTGCAAACTCTGGAAGTTGCTACCAAATTTGGCTTTCATTAATTGATGTCGGGAAAAGTTACCATGGCAGAAAGAATGGAAACTAGTCTCAATGTGCTCTCCAGAACCAAGCATAGCATCTTCAAAAAAAGAAACAAAAACCTACACTATTAATAATAGTGGCAATTTCATTCTTGTCTTAATTATTTTACAGTCTACAGCTTACCTGAAATCTAGGGGGAAAACACGCCACAACAATCTTCATTAAGCGATGCTAGAGAAGACTGACCCCATTAAATGCACTGGTGAACCATTACATGAAAAACTTGCCCATTCTGCTTTTCCCAGTACTGTCTGCATTGACAGTGGTCTATTTTCCCTGGTTAAGGGAAATGTTGATCTGACATTAGCAATAGAAAAGAAACATTCATTTTAACACCAACTTTGCTGGAATTTCCCCAAGCAAGTAAGATGGGTGCAGAAGCTAGAGAGTAGTACTTGTAGTAATTTGCTATGTTTTTTTCCATTTTTAATTTATTCTCTCACTGACAACTTTTCCTTAAGCTCATTCTTTCTAAGCAGGACTACATTTTGGTCAACCCTAACTATGTATGGGCTTCTAACCAAAAAAAGGTACAGGCAGGTCTTTGCACAAACAACTTGAGTGCTGTTAGGCAGTTTAGGCAGTATACTCCATGATACACGGGTGTATCTGCATCTGTTATCTAGTGATATCTACGGGCAGTCATAATTCAAGTCACTAAAAGGAGATACCTGTTGTGAGATGGGAAAGATGAGGTGTTCTGCAGTTTCTCCGAGTCAACTCTGTGGCAATGCTCCTTCCTATCTTTTTAATTAATGAAAAAAAGAGTTAAGGCTCAAGGTTTTCATTCTATTGTGAGTCTGATGGTACTCACAAGCTATTCAAAAGCTAGATGTGAAAAAAAATCCAAGAAAACATTCCTCCCAGACAAAAATCACATGTCTAAAAAAATAACAGATGCTGTGACAGCGTCTGCACTCTTTATCAGGATGTTTGGAAAGGTAATCACGTAGCCCAGTGCAATTTCATTTTCAACGGCAGTTCCACACATTTGTAGGTTTCTGTCCAAATGCCAGAAAAGGTGGCAGGGTAACAATTCTGCTTTAAATCAAGACTAACTAGGATTGAATTCAGTCCTTGGAAATGAGGAATAATAGGTTCTTTCTTCTTCGTAGTGATTTTCTGTCTCTATCTTGCATTCAGAATGGGATACAACCTATTGTTATGCCACGCTGGCACATATAGGGTAAACGAAAACCTTTTCAGAAGGAGAAATAGGATAACACTACAGGATTGCACCATATTTGCCCCCAGTTTTATTTTGTAAAACACCTTATCAGTTCCTTCCATGAGACCACTACTGCCAACCAACAGCAGTTAAGTAGCTCATGCCCCAAACCCCATTTTAAATTAAGCACATTTAAATATAAACACTTAATTTGAAAATGTTGTGGACTTACAATGAGTGCATTATTGCAGTGAAAGATACTAACCAATAATGAAAAAATACCAGCTGCAGTTCTTCAAAGATTAAAACCTAGCAAAGTATTGCATTGATAAAAGAGAAAACTAAAGAAGAGTTCTCAGCAGCAGACGTCAAAGGCAAATAAATGGTCCTGGCAATTGCAATTTAGGACTCCGGGTGGAAAATATTGACAGTACAGTTATAACCCCAGCACTGATTTTTTTCATGGTCTTTGTGCTATCATTAAATTCTCATTTAATAAGAGCTGCCCACCAAACCGTAAATCCAGTTTAACTCTTAAGAAAATGGATCCTTAAATCCTGTGTCTACCTTTCACAAATATTGTCACTCCAATGCATTTCCCTTTCTGTCTGAAGCAAACAGCACTCCCTCTATTCTTCTGGGTGACAAGGTTAGGCCATATGTATATAGATTTTTTGGCAAGGCTCTCATTGGAAGTGCTCAGTGCCAGTGTGAGGTCCCCAACTCATTGCCTGGGATTTGAGAATGCTAAGCTAGTATTAGAACTTGATTTTTAAAAAGACAAAGATCACCACATATCAAATATATCCCTGGGGATGTTCTGGAAACCAGAAACTCCAGAAACTCATCTTGACATCAAAAGCATCTAGCTCCTGTCTATTCAGCTGTTGATGATTAACAATATAAGTCTTTTGATATCAACTCTCAAATTGCATTGACCACAGACTCAAGTTCTCGTGATCTCTTAAAGTGCTGTGATTGATGAAACACCAGGCATTAACTTCAGCAGACGTACAAAGACTGCATTTGTCCTATTTCTTAGACCCTAAGGACAAAAACAATAGGAAGTAGTCAAAAGTTTCCAACAGAGGTCATTAATTCACCCAAGGTAGGACTGATTATACATAAGCAACATCAATACATCGCTGTCCCACCTGTTCTTAAGATACTCCCAGAGACAGAAATCCCACGGTGACTGCAGACAACTGATTCCTGTATAATAGTTCTGCATAAACTGAACAGTTTGAACTCTGTGCTTTCTTAGTTAGGTCCTGCCTTTGTGAATAAATATTGCCAATCATTTTGATTTTTTTTTTTTTTTTCAAAACAAGCATTTCCTAAAGTTCTTGTTAACATCCTTTGCATTCCAAGAAGTATGAAGGTCAAATCTGGATACTGCCAGTCATCAACAGGAAACAGGCCACTGGGCCAGATGGACTCCTTGTGGTAATTCTTACATTATCACCACTACCAAGGCTTAGCAAAGGAAGAAAAAAAAAGAAAACAACAAAACCCAAAAACCTTTTGTCAGAGGGATTTTTTTTAGCAATGCAACATTTTTATAAAATCCTTGTTACCAGTTTCCTTATTACTGTGACACATGTAATACTATATTCAAGCTAAACTGAGATTGAGACTAGCGACCTAAATACTTAAATAACGTGGCCTTTCCCTTACTGTCTCCTAGAAGTTGT
Source organism: Aramus guarauna (assembly GCA_013400195.1). NCBI lineage: Eukaryota > Metazoa > Chordata > Aves > Gruiformes > Aramidae > Aramus > Aramus guarauna. The sequence goes on along the minus strand of VXBL01006975.1, from coordinate 701,807 downwards.
GTTGTGGACAAACAAATTCTGAGACGATAGACACTTGTGTAGTTTCTTCTAATTCGCTTTCTAATTGTCAGGTGCTTAGGATGTCTATGCCATAATCCCAAGATTTCCTGTGCAGAGACATAAAGGACAGAATTTTTCCATGTGAAAAATTCCCACCTAACTTCATGATGCTAGTTATTGGAAAAACTATAAACATACAAACACAAATAGACTCTGTGGCAGCCAAAAAAAAGCTGGGGGGTGTGTGTGCGCACACAAAATAGCAAGAAGTAAAACCTCGGGCTTTCTAGTCTTACTTTCTTTAGGCGTTTACTGCCCTGAAACTTTTGGTGCAATTTTCATTTCAAATTTTATTAGACTGCGCTCTAAGAGAAGAAAGAGTTAAAGACAGACCTTCCCCCAACAACAACAGGCTCACGTAAATGTGTCAATGTTATAAGAAAAAAGTAATTTAAAAAATGTTTTCCTTTTTTTACAGAGGTTTTATGGCTGACCTATCACAGTCTTTTAAGATAATCCTGCTTACTGTTGAATTCACAGAAACTAAGTTTTAAAAGTTTGCATTATTTTCTCTCTTTCTCTTTTTTTTTAAATACAAAAGAATCTGGAAAGTGTATGTAATAAGCTCTCTATCAAAAAAATCCTTGGCAAAGCAATTTAGGACAACTCTTCTGATCTTCACAAAGGCAAAAATTTATCAAAGCAATAAAACTGTTTAAAATGCTTTCTCATTCAGAGCATGTCAGCAATGCTGAATTGAAAAGCGCCATAACGTTTATATTACAACCATATTGTTCCACCCTCATTACTTTAAAGGTTGTATGCTCAAACCCCAAATTTAAACATTCGCATTGCTTTTTTTTTGTTTCATAATTGGGATTGGGATGAGCCATTGCACAGAAATCATCTTCTTCAGTCCTTTTTATTTCAATGACACCCACAGGCTCAACTAGAGAACCTCTACCCTGAACTGCTCAAAACCACTAACAGGCAATCGTAATTTCTTTATATTTGTTTCTCTATTTCTTTCCAAAGACACTGTGACTATCAAAATACAAATGGGGTACCTAGTGCATAACCCCCAGTTCAGAAGCACAAGTGAGCCACGGTAGCGGAGCACCAGAAACCGTTGCCAAACGCCTGCAGTTCGAGGAAATAACAGGCCTACGGAAAGGTTTAAGGGCAGATCTTACCTGGTCTAACTCGGGGAAGTTAGTTAGACTAGTAAGAAGGCTACTCGGTAAAACTACCCCATTAAGTAAATAAATAAGTATATACAAACACACATAGAGAAACTTTCCACTGACAGCACAAAGGAAGTTACCTCAAACATCTATCTTAGTCACACTGAGAAAGTGGCCAGGAGCGCTGTATCTAACCCTCAGGTGGCAAGGTAGGACAACGATGTCCAAATGAGCTCTAAACATGCTAGGGTGGACACTGTAAACTAAGGCAACATGGAGCTCAGTGCAAGCTCACCTCACCTGCACTCCTGAGTAATAAAACATGCTGCTTCCAAACTAGTCGGGTCTCCGCATCCTGCAGGCAGCAAAAGAAGTTTGAGATGTCACACGCGCTCGTAACGTGTTATTCGCACAACAGGAAAACCTGCATTTCATAGTCACGACAATTGTCAGTCTAGGAACACACCAGGAAAGGGGAACTTTACAGCAAAGAGAAGCAAAGAGAAATTTGGCACCTGAATGCACTGCCACAGTTTTAACTTCAGGATCTTCTGTGCAATTCTTTACAGGGCTTTGATTCAGCAATCCCAGTCTAAAATGCTCCGCTGATACAGGATAAACCTAGGCATATGCCTAAGTACTTCAGAGATGTGAGAAGGCTCTGTTAAAGTCCTTTACAAAATGAACTTCTTCATACTGGAGGTGCTAAAGCAGCACTTGGTTGTTGTTGTTAACAATGAGCCTCGGGTACTATCTCCAAAGGTCCTGCCAGAACTTCCCAGGGATCACAGTGCAGTTTCACATGACGGTATCAAAACAGCCAATGCCCTCTACCCAGATCCACTCTCATTCCCCTACTCCCAATTTGAATTTTTAATAAATGGTTTTTTTTCTGGAAAATAAACTTATTCTCCTTTTCCTAGTAAAATCAAAACTTTAAGCCTTTTTCTGATGAAAGATTTTGTATCCTCTCCTTTCCCGTCCCTGTTACTTAGATTTCACAAACAGCACTCTTTTGTCTTACCATCTTGCAGACCACAAAGCACTGGCAATATAATTTAGAAATGTTTTCATACAATTTGCCAGTGTCTGGTTTTATTCTTTGTGAAAGGAAACCGGATTGCAGCCCTAGAGTACATGCACACTTCAAACCTTCTTCTACTTTGAGATGACTGAGTGTCATAAATGTATGTATTAATCATTCTGTACCAAGTATTCCTATCCAAATGGGCATAATTCATTTAATATAAAAAAAACCCCAGCTGTTCAAAGTCATAGATAACTGTTATGGGCTAAATTTCAGTAAGCCATAGCTTTTCTTTGACTTTATGTTCCACTTTATTTGTATTAATCTGAATTCCTTCTCCCCTCCCATCCTTCTGTGCAAAACAGCAGGAACGTTGGTGGGTCAGCGTCTTCCTCCCAAACACACAGCAGCAACACAAAGAGCTACTTTCAACTTGATAGGTATTTTTTGAGGAACATAGTGGCAAGCGGGTGGAAAAGATAACCTAGAGAATCAAATCCATTCTCACCAACACTTTGTAAACCATTCATATTTCTTACATCTTCTCTTGGCACAGAAATACTTTAGATATAGGAGGCCACCATATCAACAAAGGCAAAAAAATCCAGAAGCCAGTCAGTCTAGAAGTATCCCCTTAAGGGAGTTGCTCTGCAACCTCCTTGTATGGGACCAGTCTGAAAGTCTTGGCTCCTGATGTAGGAATGGTGTGGTAAATAAAAAACTACCCAAAATTATGCATCTACTCTTCACAAAACCAGAGGAACTACTCTGTGTCTTTAAGCCACTGGCAGATTTAAGTCTCGTCTCCAAGTCAGCTTTGGAATAGCAGTGACAGGACTACAGGATGCCTGCTGTAATTCAGCGGAAAAACTAGACTTTAAGGGGCTTCAGAGATATATGAAATTCTGATCTACTGATGTCAATATGAGTTTTGCCATTTTGCACATGAAAAGAACAGATAATGGAAGTGTCCATGTCAGAAAACTTGGTGTCTCTGAATTAGAAAAACTTAGATTTAATTTTATTATCTGAAAGCAAAATTTGTCTCGCTTAGAAGCAAGCCATAATGGACACTAAAAAAAATACCCATTACAGCAACACAAGCAACTTTGTTATATCAGTTAAATATAATGTTTAATTAGTTTTCTAAATGCATACACTGAAAAGCCATTAGACAACCATTAGGAGTAATATATCCATTTTCTTTTTACAATCACCTGATTTAGTTAGGCAAATTTCTGAAGTAATTCAGTCAAACAACATTTTTGGCACTCTTATCCCAGCAAAGTTTCCAATACCCTTTTTTGACTGCGATCACTGCAATTTTCCCTTAAGCTCTAAAGCGCTGATGATCATCCTTATTTTGGCAGATTTACAGAGCATCTTTTAGGTAAAAATGTGCCTGGTATGTTTATGGTCCCATTTCAAGATCCAGAAATCTGAAACTCTTCAGCTATTTTTATGAAGTAATCTTTTAAGAAAACAGTTTTGTGTTCTCTTTGGGGGGGGGGGCAGAAGACAAAACATCTGAAGAAGAAGATGGCTTTAGATACCTTTGTAGTCCTTTTAAAAACAACTGAGCTCCAAAAGGAACAAAATCCACCTGGCTATTCACACCTCAACTGACTTACTATTTTATTAACAAAAATTTTCTTAATGATGTTATTAACTAGCAATGTATCTACATGAAACTTGTCAAAAGGCTCATGATGACGTCGCCAAAACGTTGTGGAAGTGGCCAATATATCTCTCTGATGAAGGACAAGATCCCATTGTAAGAGTAAAGCTTCTCAACAGATTTTATTCTACAGCTACATACAACTTCTCTGATGCTGCTTTTTCTTGATACATCATCACTCTTGAGATTCTGCAAAGTTTTCAGTGTATTTTCCCCACTTTGTGTCAGCTCCAATATGCCCCAGTATGGGGTTACGTGATATGCAATCAACAATGCATATGACACGCAAAGGAGAACGTTGTTGATGGTGCTGTTTTACAGAAAACTAAGAGAGAGTGTGAGACAACGAACAAATCTGTAGCACAGCTGTTAACCAAACTTGAATCCTGATCTAACCAAACTAATACGCAAACTTCAAATCTATCCCTCTCCTACAGTAATTGCTTTATTTATCCTTGCAATGCTTCAGTTATTTGTTTTCCAAAATCTAAGAGTGTTAAAAAAAAAAAAATCATCTGGAGAATAAACAATTCCAAAGTTTCTTTTGAATAATTTGGTGAATTTTTAAGCTCTGCTTCTGCCAAACCAAACGAAAGTACAAAGTTTGAACCTGCCTCACTCCTGAAAGAAGAAGCTCTTAACATACACCTTGCTCACGTAGAGAATCAGCATCTGTGTTCAAGTTTTGCAATGCTACTAATACAAACGCATGCGCCCAATAATCAGTGTGGAGCAATTTGTTACATTTCAGAACCGAGAGACAATTCCAGTCAATCACCAGCTGGCACCACTCTCAGTTCTGCCGGAAAGCTGAAGGATGCCAACGTATGAATAAAGCAAACCCCTTCCTCACCGCAGACAGACTCTAAGTGACCTTTACAAAAAAAAAAAAAGGCTCTCTACAAAACACTGAGCTCTTATAGTATGGATTTTTGCCAACCCATGGCATATTTGTGTTTGACAGTTTGCATCACGGAGGAGAGTGCAGCCCAGGAGGAGCGGGAACTACGAATTCTTGTTTACTGTTAGTATCTCTCCTTTAAATACGCAATATGCATAAAACAGTACAGTTGCCAAATGAGGTACCGAGGAGAGAGCTACTATTTGGTTTCCCTCAAACCAGTTACCTCAGTTCAGATCCTAAAAAGATGAGAATTAGTACTTGCCTCGTTACCAGCCAGCGCAGCGGTGCCAAGAATGCAAGTACAGCAACAAGAGAACAAATCCTTTCCCTCCTGCCAGGGGCCAAAGTGGGGGAGGGGGAAGAAAGGAAGATTAACAAAATAAGTCTTTTCTCACCAGTGGTGTCTGTCGTTTCAGTAAAGAAAAAAAAAAAAAAAGAGAGAGAGAAAAAAAAATTATAGTATAACATACAGATGAAAAACTGAACATGGGCATGCTACTGAATGCACATCTTGTATGCAGGTGCTGAACCAATGCTGTCATACAAACTGACTGCTTATCTTAATACTACAAGAAATCTTGTCTCTTAATCAAAGCCTAATGAATGAGTTCCTTAGCATTAGAATGCTGGCTTTTTGTAATCTTCATATTAATTTCCTTTATGATAGTAAGAAAACCCATGAATGAAGCCAAAGACCAAGACTCCAACAAACTGACTGGCAGAACTAATCAAGCCAGTACTGCCTATTACCCTGACACACACCCTGAGAAGACAGGCAGATAGGCGAATACAATTACCTGAGGGACAGAAGGTACAGCAAAAACAGCAATAGGAAGTAAAGGGAATTTAATATAACACAAATACAGATCCCATTAGCATGAGTTAAAGCACCCCAACACGGTACATTGCTTTTTGTGAAATGGAAAATGCTGCGGGTTATGAACTTCAGCCCAAAAGTTCGTTAGTGAAGGACCTAGAAGGTGAAGGATCTGGGAATCGGAATAAAGCGAGGAGAGACATTAAGCCTGGAGGGCCACAGAGGGCCCAGGCACCTTCCCTGGAAATTAGCAGAGCTGGGACGAACCCTGCCATCAGTCCTGCACGAGTGAAGCAGCAGTTTCATGGTCCATGCAGGCGGAAGCGGGTGACTGGAGAGAGGGGAAGCTCCGGCACCACCAGCCCGGGGAAGAGCTAGCGCGTAAGATGCTGAACCTCTGGGCAGAGAAAAACAGCAAAGTAGGAAAGAACCAAACTGTCATAATTAATACTCTTTTTCCTACCAAAAAGAGCAGCAAGGTTTGAAATTTCTTTACCAGTCTTAAACTTTGTCCAAATAGGACACCTAAGATCTACTGAAGTGCCTCTCACTCTTCTCCACAGCTTCCCTTTGCCCTTGCCCTACAGTCAGGGTTATAAATCTAAACAAAGTAAAATCAAAATTACATATTGTCTGACCAGATCACTGCCAAAATGACAGACGCACAAACAAATTTATGTCTAGCTTTAGCCTGGTCCCTGACTCAAGTCAACAGTTTGTGCTCCACCATTTGGTCTGATTAGCACTGTTTCCGTCTAAAGATGTTAGTGCACAGGCAATCTTTTTTTGGAAGAATCACATAGGTATTCTTTTCCTAGGGAAAACATCAGTTTGCTATCACGAAATATAAATACTACACAAAATATCTAAACTTTGGGGAAAAGAATGTCAATATTTGCACAGTTGGTTTTTAAAGTCTATCCTTGATCTGGATGCATGAGTTGAGCCAGGACATGTAAATTACTTGTTGTAAATTACTTGTTGTAACCAGTCAAAATAAAACATTAACAGTAACCCTAGCAGCATGAAAATGTACTGTAAGAATCAATCCCATTCAGTGCTTACATGAATATTCAAACTAATACATTCATCAGTAGTTTCATATCACAGTCAATACAATAGAAAAAAGTTTCAATAATCTGTATTCAAGAGCACGTTTGTTGAAGTAGCATCTCTATTATTTCCACGTAGGCGCAGGTTTCCCTTCCAATTTTACAAAATACACCTAGCGTAACGCTTACAAACTTTATTCTATTCACCAAAAATAGATTATCTCTTCAAAAGTATTCCCTTCACTTTCCAGACACGACAATCCTACCAAGTCTTTCCCAGAGGCACTCTTTTCTACACTTAACTGAACAAGGTCCTTCTCTTACATCAATGAGCTTTAGAAATTAATCAGAACTCCAGTGCCAAACAGCCATGCAGCACGGTGTGCAAGTAAACACCCTGACGCTCTAGAACTGACAAGATGCAAACCTTTGGAAAAACACGTGTGCACACTCCATAATAAAAATCTGCATTTCTTTTGATATTGATGAAAGAGACAGAAGTCTTAATTTGAGAAGAAACATTCCTTTTATTTTCTCTATTTCTCGGCTGCTGCATGTTAATACCAGTGCCTGCAGGAGACACGCACATTGCTTACGGTGCAAAAGCGGCAAGGCTGCAGCCTTCCTGCTTCAGAACAAAACTGCCCAGTGTTGCTTCTTGAAGCCTGCCAATACAAAGAACCAGATCTAATCCTTTCAACTAACAGCACGTTCACCAGATTGCATTTTACCAAGTGAGCTGGATTAATCAATCTTGTTCCAAGTTAGAGAAAACCTTTGCGTTAGTTGTGAGCATGTGTTTCAAGAACTACTGCAGTTTTAAGCTTTTCAAACCCCCACCGTTAGATAAACCAAAGATGCACCAACAGGAGGTGAGCGCAACAGTATCGCTGCATGTTAACTTTGGGTGGGAATCCTCTATGAGGAGGTCTTGCCCAGGTGAGAGACATTCCTTCCCAACACCCAGCAAGAGCACGACCTAGTTACCCCTGAAGAGTCTCTGCCTTTCCCCTAGGACGGAGCCCACTGAGGCTTCACCGCCTTCCCCCCGCCTGCCAGGGGACCACAGCATCACACGTAAGATAGCTCTGTTCCTAAGCTGAAACTGCGCACACAGGAATTTTTTGCTAGTACCTCCAAGACATAACGACTCACCTTACCCCTGTCGTTAACTCGGCTTTTATTACATAAATAGGAATTAGTGTCACACATCTAAACAATGTGAAACAGTGCTTCTCCAGCAACAGACAGACACCCACATGACATTGCTAATATGCTAGACTTCTTGAAATAACTACGAATACAATTACTCTAAAGTGTGATCTTAAATGTATACAACTTTTCTTCCCCGTAGTTTTAGTAAAAATTAAGGGGAATCAAGTATTAAGCCTCACCAGTCAAAGTTGAGAGCGTAAACTAAATTAATATTTGCAATTATAAGTATAAGCAAGTGGCATTAAAAAAAGCGTACTTGGCAGTCTATCCTACTCAAATAATTCACTCTTATAATATTCCTCCAAGCTACAGACAGATCCAAGAGTTAACAATTTATGGTCACATTTAATAATAAAAAGTCTTTCAAACGGATTTCCAACTGCTCAGGTCTGATACATAAAGAGCAGGGTTTAGATACCTATCTTGAGTAGGGAGAAAGCACAGAGACAACTCCCTTTCCCACCCATGACAAGTTATACCAGTAAAATCAAATGACGGCCCAACTGAAAGGGAAACAATGAAGACAAAAAAAACCCCCAAAACACACAAACAACGACAAAAAAATATAAGCAAGCAGTTCAGGAATTCCAAGCACCAGAGTGTGTTCAGTATGCACAATATTCTGGGGCATCACAGCATGAGTAAGTTTATCTGTCCAGCTTAAACAGAACTCACTGAAAATTATTTTCAAGCAAATGCATGTGACTCATTTTGGCTAATGAAAACATACCACTCACACTGAAGAAGTTAGGTAAATTACATTTCTCCTAATTCTGTCAAAAACATTAAAGAAAATGGATTTACCAAAGATAAAAGCAAAGTAGCGTGATAGATCATCCATTAGCAATACCAGCATGGCTAATTCTTCCTGACAGTGAAATGACTTGGGATACGACCCATTCTGTTTGGGTTTGGGGGGGGGGTTGGTTTGTTTTGGTTTTAAGTGTTTAGATGTAGTATACCCCACATAATTTATTTCCAGACATCCTAGGTTTGATACCAGTGAGTTTTTTTTATGAAGATTAAGCCTTAACAATAATGTCCTAGAAAGAAAAAAATAAGGGCAACTTTAAGTATTTTAGCATACTAAGGAAAAAATGAAATAAAATAGAGACTGTATAATCTCTGCAAGTTACAGAGAGTAGCTTAAAATGGTGTGAACTAATGCAATTCCTTTGAAATAAGAACAAGAAGGAAAAAGTTGCATATTTTATGAAGAATCACAAATACAGAATTAGTATTCCACTTTACTGTTGGTGTAACAGGATACCAACTAGTGAACTACTAGGCTGGTTTTGGGTTGTTGTTTATTTTCATAAACGCATTCTTGGTGTGCAAGGTTGTACTGCGTTCTCTAGCAAACAACAACTTTGATTTATTCATGTAAACATCAGAAATGCATTGGCAAACAAAGCCATATGGAAGAGAGAGAGATATATAATGGATTTTCTGTTTGCTTTAGAAACTTGACATCTGTGGATAGCATCACCTAAGTTACAATCCAGTAACTTTTCATACTTTGGTCATTTTCATTTATTTATCCAAACCCCATTTAATTTGATGATGCAAAAGGCTCTGGGAGGAGGACAACAGAGACGGAATAACGCTTTAGAAACTTAAAATAGGAAGACACGTGAATATGCTTCCCTTTCACATCATAAATTTAAAGAATAAGGAAACTCACATCTGTTCTAACTTAGCCTCAGAGCCTAAAAAGCAAAGAAAAAGCATTAGGGTTATTTATATCTTGGTTGTAATTTGGGAAAGATTTTGGGAGCCGGACCCAGCCGCCGGTGGCATCGATCACCCCGAGCCCCGCGAACTTCTCGGCGGTACTTACCCCCGCAGAGGAGGAGAAAGCCCGCCGTCCGCCCGGCGGAGGGCATCTTCCCCCGCGCCAGGGCTCCTGCGGCCCCGCCTCGGCCGCCGCCGCTCCGGGCAGCACCGGGCGGGCTGCGGGCCGGTCCCCG
>VXBL01006975.1:530851-691185 GCA_013400195.1 Aramus guarauna | reverse complement strand
CCCGCAACGCCCGCCGCCACCGCGCCCGCGCAGGCTCCGCGCTCCCCAGCGCCAGGCAGCGGCCCCCGCCCGCCCGGAGCGGCCACATCGAGGTGTCGGCCGAAGGAAAACCCTGCCCCTTTCTCTTCACCTCCCCTCCCCGGTCACTTCAACCTGCCGGGGAAGTATTTTCTTCCCCTCCCTCCCTAAAGCCGCTGTTGCCTCGACACAGCCGCGCCGCTCTAGAGATCGAGACGTCAGGCTTCAGACAGGTCAGCAGCTACAGCTCTGATCTTTCCAGCCTTCACACTTCGAAACGCCCAAGAACAAGGAGACACATGCAGTAGAATGATACACTCGGTGTAATTTCACCTAGCACGGACTGCTATAGATTACTTAAGTACAAATCAAATGGGAAATTCTCTCTCTCTAGCCTCGTAAGGACCCTGCTTAAAATACCCAATGGTCTAAGAGGCAAAATAAAAGGAATTACACTACAGAGCTGATAAAAGAACTAGCCTATTTTAACTTCCTTAGATCTCCATCAAGCATTCCCATGGTCTTCATCAGGCTTGGGAAAACAATAAGCAAAGTGCAAGCACCTGAAGGGATAATAATGAATCTGCGATGAACACTAGCGACCACCACAAATTAACTGCGTTTGAAGCTGCCTGACAGATAGCATGAATTAAACTTTTGAATACTTACTCACGTGCACAAGTGTGTGAGAGGCTTTCACAGATGCTTGATAATAGAGGGAACCGAAAAATCTATTTGAGGTGTCTCCATAAACCAAGGGAAAGGCTATAGCAAGGAAAGGAACATATAAAACGTTAACATTAAATCAATGCTTTGTGGAGAAATGTCTTACGTTAAGCTGAACTTTATCTTAAATCATATTTAAAAGCTCGCGCAGTATACAAATCAATATTGATGCCATCTAAAATACACCACTATCATCTGCACTGATAAATGCCAGTTTCCATCCAGGACAAAGTGACTTCTTGGAAGAATTTCAAGGACTTCCAATCTCTTCTGGCATCTCAGCGACTGAAGCCAAAGCTGTACTCTTCTGCCAACTTCAGGCTCTGCTCCAACGCATTAAAACTGGTTTTAGATGCCATCGTGTTCGTCATACAAGGAGCAGAAGTAAGGTCACCAGAATAATTTTTTCATTTGATTTCCAGGCTTTTAAGTTAAGCAGATTTATAAGTTTTCAGAGGATCATTGCTTACGCACAGCACACATGGGAACAAGTTGCCAGCTTGGATGAGAAAGGGACTAAATACTGCGATCATCACTCTAATGTTAATGTAGTCAACCATCCTTCCTGGAGCTGTTCTCCTTTAGGGTCTCCAGTACGCTGCAAGCCTTCAACAAGGAAAAGTGATGGTATATTGAGGAAACATAATTCATCCAGGAAACATAGCCTACCATAAGGAAGACAAAAATAACTGCAGCATCTCATGAAACCCTGCAAAAGCCTATCAAAATGGAGGCATTTTGAATTTTGACTCAGAATTCAAACTTCAGGGGGGGAAACCGAAACATTTTCTGCCCAGCCTTGTTTCCAACACCCCTGAAGAGGCCCAACGCAATCTGTGAAGCATATGCCCTTGAGTTACTAGAGGAATACAAGCCTACAACCACCTCCTTCTCCCAACAGCTAAGTTCTGCTTCAATATGTATGAAAGACATGTTCATGTCATTCGCCCTGTTTCTTTGTCCGAAGGCCTTTTGAAAACTGAATGAAAATCAGTGCTAGTAAATGGGGAATAAAAAGCTAGGTGTCCTTAATTCTCCAGACAAACTCAAGCTTTATAGTGACATCTCCCATCACTCTCCTAGCAAAAATACTTTGGAAATAAATGGACACTTTCCTGCAGGCTGGTACAGTTGTGAAATTATGGCTCATACTTTTTTTTTTTCTTCTGCTTTGAGTCATTCATTTGGCAGAGCACACTGAGCTATTAAATTATTGTATTTTTTTTTCTTTTATAAAGGCACCCTGAGATGTCTTGATATGATAATGCTTCCTGAAACTGATGCTAATTGATAACTGTTTCTTGGTTTCATCAGAAGTCTTAGGTCATGCTCATTTAGCATCAGGGCAGGACACTTGAGGACTGTTCTACCTTTCCGTGTTTTCCAAACGTTCATGCATGAACATGCAAATGTTTTCATAGACGAAACTCCTCCTACAGCATCGTGTTTGAAATCCAATTCCTGATCCGTTCAGGACTTAAAACACTTTCCCCCCACCCCCATGCTATGAGGACGGTTGTTGCAGAGCCTCAGAGTACGAAATGGTATTGCTGATCAAGTTACAAAAATATATTTTTCAATTATAAAAATTGCTGATTAACATTTAACACTACTTAGTGATCAAACCATCAAGTCTTTCATACAGTTACAACTAGGATGGCACTGAACAGATATTCTTTATGAGGTAGATCTAATGGTAAAAGGATAGATCAAATTTTGATCCTGACAATGACGAAGCATCTGTCTGCATGGCATACTTAATTCAAGTTGTTATATACACGGTTTTCCACAATCCATAGGCTGTATTTTCTTATCCTTCCGTATACTCCTGTCTTCCCCACTTGTTCGATATGGCTAACATTTAAACTGCACAATATACACCATCTATTTAATTTCTGTCCATTTGAGATCACTGAAAGAGCTAAGAGCAGCGTGTTTTCCCGGAGTACTCATCCAAAAGCACTATGAAATGCTCAGAAACACACATTACTATGAGAAAGCAGCAAACCTATGCTAAGGTGTGTCTCCATCACAGCACCTGGAGGAAGGAACAAAGAAGATATTTCTTTCATGTCAGGAGGAAATAAATCATTCTGGTGGAGAAAGAATGCCACCAACTGTCCTGATCACAAGAAGTTTAAACAAGGGCTCAGCGTTGTCCAATACATGGATTTTCACGGCAAAACCAGGATTCCTGTGAAAACTGTGACAAGAGACTGGCACAAGTGAAGATGCTGCATGCGGGAAAGCAGAACAGCAGATCATGAGCCTTGGCTAGACCAGGAAGAACCAAAATCCTTTGGCCACCTGACAAAGCTATCCCTCCTGTGAGCTGGCTGCCACAGGGACTGCCCTCATCAGACCCCACTGCTGCCTCTTGGCAATAAGATTGTACGTTCCTCCAACAAAGCGTAGTAGTTTGTGTCACTCTAAATATAATATAGAGCCTTTGAAAATACATTAATCCTCAACAATGCCTGACTTCTGGCCACCGAATTGTTTCACCAAAAGCATAAACTTAAGTATCAAAACTACCATGAAATCGTAAGTCATAGCCATCTGTTTTCTTGGGCAAAACAGATCTCACCATTGATTTATCTGAAATTTTCACCTGCTTGACTTTGTTGCTGCAGGTTTATGTGAAGCGCAGGACGACTGCGCTAGAATGTTGCCATGCAATGAAGAAACAAGTTCTCCCAATAGGTATGAACAACGAGTGTTTTCTTGTTGAATTTCCATTAAGAATCTCATGTTGTCTTGCACCTGTCAGGTTACTTCAGCCCTGAAAACTGGCAGAGAACTATAGGTCAGTTTTCATATCATTGTTCTAAGGACAGTCCTGGGAGTGCTGTGAATGCTACCTATGAGATCACCTAAAAGGTATACGGAGCGTGTGTTCATCGTGATGCACGCTGACATTCAGCTGGTGTATTTTCAATAGCATACGTTTCAAAATCAGAGTCAAATCCAGATCCAGGATTACAGGAGTGTGATTAAAATAGGATGTAAACCTGTCGCTGCAATGATGCGCGCTGTCCCGTGCGAGAGAGCCCGCAACGTCGCAAGGCTGCTGTGCACGTTGCAGGGCATCCGGCAGAGCTGCGCTGGCGGCTGCTGTTCCATCACCACAGGAATATCCCCCAGCTAGTATCAGGGAAAGCAACAGGGCTGATGACTCATGATTATCTCATTTGCACAGACAATCCTTTTTGCCTGGAACCATACTATAACATAATCTCAACATTTCTAACCAACAGGCACCTTGGCATTGAGGCTCAACATTTATTCCATTACTCAAGAGGCATTAATTTCCCTGGGGTATTAACAGACATCGGTATGATAAATCTCTCCACATCAGTATGAGCAGTAAAGTTCTTCTGAACTTTGAAGGCTGGATTTTTCTAGCTTTTAAACAAACATTTTGAATCTGCCTGGAAACATTATGAACACGCATAAGCACATTCACACATCCTCCATCAGAACTGAATGGTAGGGGGTAGACATTTTTCCAGAAGTTACAGTACAACTAGTTGGAGAAATATATTGAAACTGGCAGCTGATAAATTAAAACCAGCTAACAAAATATAAAACATCCTTTGTTGACTCTTCTCCAGGTCCATTTCCAGCAGATAATGTACTACTATGATCACAATGATAAAAAGGTTATTTTCAACCTTGTTTCTTAGAATTCGGTGTCAACTATAATAGCCCACCTGAGAGATGTGGAGGTTCAATTCCCAACTTATTCATAAAGAACTTGCAGCCTGGGTTACGGCCAAGGCAGGCTTCCTGCTCCCCGCCTGGCTAAAGTACCCCTACAGCCACTTGGGGGAGGTGAATGTGTTAGTGATTCTGTTCAACGTACAGTCAGATCTACCTACCACGTTTTACAACTCACCAAAACCATTGCTGAACTATGGAGATGACCCTAAAAAAATACTGCATTACCAACTCACGTAAAAATATTAACCGCCAGATAAAGCTGTAATGTTCTCTAAACACCCAGTAAATATTTGTGAACCTCAACTTTCATTTTATTTCTTCCTTAAATAGTACACGTGGCTGCAGAGAACTTGAAAACATGACCACAGCATATGCTAGAGGTTTCAAACCTGAAAAGCAAATATAAGGAGTTTCAAATATGATAATTTAAAAAATAGTAATAATGTAGAGAAACTAATTCAAAATATACAAATGCTTGAGGTTTAATATGAAATGTAGTTAAATCAGACTGACAAACCTGTATCTTCTTCCTCGAGCAGTATAAAATCTGATTTGCTTAAAGTTCAACCACTAAGCACTGGGATCTTTTCAGCTTTACTTTTGCCACACTGCTCCTAGGAAGAGGCCTCCCCCGCTCCTTGCACAGACATCTCTGCGTGGGGGAGCTAAGGGACACTTTCCAGCCACGCCATTCTTCCTGCAACCACAGTAAGGTTCGATACATGCCACAGTGCTGCTGGCAACATCACCCACAATCACAGATGGGGTTCTGCCAGAGTCAGCAGTACTCAGTCCTAACAGGATACCATGGTGGGAACCAGGTGGTTGGAAAAGCATGGTAGCTGCTGACTCACCGTCTTACAGAGTTCCCATGCAGATCTAACAAAATCCATGATAAAGCTTCTGCCGAGCCCAGGACCAAGGGTGCTAGACACGAACTCTCAAATTATTCTGTCTTCCACAAAAGAAGCCACCAGAAGCAGAAGTCCTAGACCCTGCTACTCCCACATATGATCTAGTGCCAGAAGAGAAAAATTAATTAAAAAAAAAAAAAAAAAGGCAGCTCATCTTCTACATCTTCTTTGTAACACAACAGCTTTATGTTAATAGCAAGTAAGGCCCTCAGTTTTTGTAAACTTTCATAGGTTCAGAATAGAGCTATGATAACCTATATTACTGGGGGATTTGTCCCAATACCATAAGGCGAAACAGTGACCTGATAGTTTTCAGTCTCTGAAGTCATCAGGTCAAATTCTGCCAGGGAAGAGCTGACAGAATCATGACCGTTATTCAGCACACTAAAGTTAATGAAGAGAAAATCACATTCAATGGAATAACAATTAATTTTGTCACTATAGGAATTAGTATAAAAGTATCAGATTCAGGACTTACAAGGGACTTCACCTCTAAGTTAACCTGTATTGGGTTAAATGATCTACATAATCTGATTTACTTTCAGCACCATGTGTTACTAAATCGTAATCATTGAAACCAGGAAATATGATCCTAGGCTAATTCAAGAGATCTGGATTCATACTAAAATGTATCTTTAAATATACGGTATCACGGTCATAAAAGAAAGCACTCGTCGTCAGGTCACACATCTTCGTTCGCCCCATGGTTTATAGAGGCACGTTTGCCCCTGCATTCTATCGATCTAACAGGATGTGTTTTTCTATTACACACGCACACAGCCTCTACATTTAAAGAACATTACATTAAAAATGAAATCAAGAGCTTGCCTGTGAGGAAATGTGAGAAGGGAGATTGCCGCATACATTTTTTATTTGCTCACTAATATGCGTTCTAAATCTCATTCAGGAACAACTAGAAGTCAGTGTCAGAACTAGTGCTGGAACTTGTAAATTCCTGAGGTCCAGCCCAAAGATTTAACCTCAAAATGGTATACCTGAGACTAACAGACGACTCTGCTTTGTTCTTCCTGTGCATTGAGTAAGGCCAGAGTCCTGCAAACACAAGAATACGCAATTCCATATACTCTAACAAATACTCTGCACAAAGGGGGCAAACTCAGATTGAAAAGTTAAACTTTGTTCCTATTTTGAGTGCTTAATACTATAACAGTAACCTTGAATGTAAGCTTTTCCAGTATGTCATTTCCTAAAAATCTTCTAAAATTTCAAGATCGCATCATGTGGAGCCACACTGAGTGCTGCATAAATTACCTCAAGAGTTTAAATGGCTGAAACCAAGCATTTCAAAGGAAAATAGCAGTCTGTTGGACCGATTACAGTAAGTAGACATGATATATTATAAATATATAAGATGCCATGCATATTAGTATAACATGGTTTTCCTGAAAAACAAAACAAATACCAGAACAACAACCACCAAAAAACGAACAAAAAAGTGCCATGATTCACGTCTGCCCCTTAACTTTGGAACTTGATTGTAATTTGACCTCAAAAAGGACTAGAAAGTTCTCAAAATCATCATGACCAATAAAAGGAGAAATGGATGCTAAGTCATGGCCAGCCCAGTAGAGATTCACCCCGAGACAAGAGGTCCCTGACCCTCTAACATCCTGCACGGCCCTAAGGCTCTGTGGAGAGAGAACACATTACAGACAAATGGACCACTCTGGGATTCTAGCAGAATGTCTTCAGAAAGTGCTGAGCGTGCAAGTTCCTTTAGTTAGAGGCTTAACACACAGGCTTGATTTTCAAGGACATGGGAAAAACCCACTCTTCTCTTCCCTTAGGTCCCTGTTCAAAATGCCAGGTCACGACAGGTTTTCAAAGCATACATTGAAAGAGCATTTCCTATCACTTCTTGTAGAAAAGACACACCTACCTATATTACAGTGCAAAATACCGTATAAGTTGTATTTTGGGCAGGAGAGAGAGGGTCTCTGGTGCAGTTACCCATGATCTAGCACAACAAGGCTTATGATTGCAGTGTCTCTAATACAAACAGCAGCACAAGATAACTTTAAACTAGACTCTGCCTGTAATGCACATATGATAAAAATATTATAAAATTATACATATTTTTTGTCTTGGTGTTGCAAATCATATCACTGAAGACAGTTTTGTATTTATTCTTCTTGTTTTCACATAGAAGAAAATATTTCTGGTTTAGTGAAATTATGCCTACCTTTACACACATGCTGAGAAATAATACAAGTCCTTAGAAGTTCATTCTACTATTCCTCTGTGTCTTGACTTCCATGAACTTAAAGAGTAGAAATCAGAACCCAGGGGAGAAAGACAAGAGGAACTTTAAACGCCTAGAGCAGATAACCAAAAGTAGGTTACCATCATATTTTTAATTTATGCATATTATAAGACAAGATGACAGTCATATATATGTCTCCTATTATCAGTAGCTAAGCAGTTTCTCTTTTAAGTTAGCACAGTCAGTTCAGCTACTTAAAGTCTATTTCTATTTGTTTGGGCTGTGGACCATCCTGCATTTTAAGCTCAGAGAAATTTGTCCTGTTTGGAATTTCTCTGAAGCAGCACATATAAAGGAAACAGTTTCTTGTTTCCACCTCACAACTACATGGTAACCCAGTGCACCTCAACACAGCCGTTTCAGTTTTGTCAGCAGGTACAGCAGCATTCAACTCAAACTAAGAGCTCAGGGAATACAAACAAGGCCACACAGGTGGTGGTTGATGCAGGGTAGTAGTTATGGAGCAGGCACACCACCCTAACTGGAAGAGAAAATTTTGGAATGTTAGCTATTTTCCCTTAGACTCCAACAAACAACTTTCGTGAGATGCGATCTGAAATTATCATTTTTTTCATTACACTTAGCACACTGAAACATTGCTCAGTTAACACCTGGGAGAAACTAGTTTGACTGATCCAGGTAAATAGAAATCAGGTAAATCAATGCCCTATCAACTTGCAGTCAACATTTTTACAGCTCCAATGTTTCTAAGTTAAACCAGATCTCTTCAGCCCTCCTATAACACATCTCATGTAAACTAGGCACAGCTGGTCTCTCCTCCAATAAATCAACTGTTGAAGGAGTAACAAAATACATACAACTAAGGCACAGACAGGACAAAAGATTGTGATTGAAAGAGAAACCGTGCAGTGAACCTCAGTCAATTCAGAGAGTCTTGACACGTTACATCAACAGGTACCAAGCAAATGCTCCTGTGGGAAAGGTGGTTTTGTCTTAATTTTATGTTGGTTCCTCAGCAAATGCTTTGCATAAGGCATCCCTGGAGGAAAGGGATGCCTGGTTTATAAAAAAGCTGCAATACCTTTAACTACTGATGACAGAGACTGTAAGAAATCAAATTCTAGAGCAGAGAGCTGTAGGGCTGTTGACATACAGGGTGTTGAGTTCTGCAGCCAGGGAATGCAGTCCCCTGTCACACTGGCAGGCTGGTTCTCCTGAACCAAAGTTGTGGTGGGGCCACAGAAGCAGCCTGAAATGATAAGGACTCCCTGTATAATACAGTTTGACTCTCTATATAATAGTAACGATTTATATATTATTTTGGAGGGAAATTTAATCAACCCTGGCTCTAATAGGAGAATACTGTAGAGGTGTTGTACTTGCTTTTTTCAAGGAGTGCTTGTATGTCTACATTGAAAAGACGCTTGATGTCAAACCAAATTGAACAAAAAATTATATATTGATGGCACACAAAAAATACCTGCCTGAAACAAAGCATACATATCTTTCTATGCCACTGGCCAGAAAACACAGAAAAGCACTGGCTAAATACACTTGAGCCTGGCTTGATAGGGTCTTCTAAGTAGCTAGATGGGAAACTGCCTTTTGAATCTCCTTTTGTTGTTTTGCACACTTAACACAATAATTCTTAATGAGATTCCACAGATAAGAGGACACAAAATAAAACATTTTGCGTGGAAGTACAATGTTAGACATTAAGCTGACAGTCCTCAGTACCCACCGTCTAAGAGGCTAATAGGAAACAGTGTCAGAATAATAAGACATTCCCAAGAAAGGGACATAGATTAAGAATCTTTAACCTTGTTAACTACACTAGGGAAACACTGTTTGTCACCTGGTGACATTTTATTCAGCAGAAAACGAAAACAAGAACACCTGCTCTGTCAGAACTAATTTCCAAGTCACTGAAAACTTGAAGAAGTCTAAATAGGCAGCAAATGACAAGAGGGTCTAGCCCAAACCAACTGGAACCACACTATCAGAACATGAAGATCATAATATTCAGTGTGCTGAGTTTCTGTTTAATACCTGCTTCTAAGCTATTAAACAAAAACCCCACATCACAACTCAAAAGCCATCTTAAATGATCTACTGCCTTCAACATCTTCCATCTCGGATTTCAAGGCTTTAACATTACCTAATAGTGTCCCATGGATCCTGAAATTGTTGGTGTTAGCTTAGGAGTCTTGCTCTAGAATATGAATCAAACTATTTGCTGGATGTTTTCAGACAGTTATTTTTCTGTGAATTCATTGATTCATTCTGTGAATTCTGTGATTCATTGTGAATCCAATCCCATTTTTCTAAATACATCCAAAATACCATTGTACCTGGGCCAGCAACATGTCTATCCCTTTAAACTTCCTGTGATTACCCATGAGATAGAACGCCTGAGAATAGTTTTTCCTCCAGGAAATGCTTTAAATAAGACTGAAAAGAACTTTCTATTGATTATTGCCGTAAGAAACCTGCAGTGACTTCATAAAGATGATTCAGAGGTTAACTTAGGCAGGGTGACTTAATGTCGCTACAAAATCCTACATGAACAGGAATTCAGAATATCTCCGCTATGTGATCACACTAAAAATTTGTCCTCTGAACTTTTCTTTTTTTGTACTTTCAGCTTCCTCTGTGAACTTTGAGGTACTCTTTCTGCTTGTCTACATCTTATTGTACTTCTCTATATAATTCCTCTCTCAGCTATATGAGTCTTCTGCTAACAACCGTTCCAGTCCTTCCCTGAAGACAGTATACTACAGACACAAGGCCACTAAGGCTAACACAAGGCACAGGGAAGGGACCTGAACTGAGGACATACATCATTGCACAATGGAGCAGTGCATGCTACCCAGCAGGACACCCACAGTCCTTATCAGTGTCCTGTTCAACAGCCACTTTCCTACCACCAGTGTTGAGTGAAACATCAGGATTGACTTAAGACTGCTTACCTGTACAGGGCCCAGCAGGATCAGCTTCCTGACGAAGTCAGGGTCGTAGGTCCAATTCGTCTCCTAGACTTTGGTACAGGGTGACCGCAGACCAGCTGCAATTCACAGAGCAGGGACAAAGTGGCCCAGAGCCTGCTGACAGAGCCCACAAGACTGGCCTTGTTGCTCCAAGCTGCTCAGCAAGCCTGGGAAAGAGGTTTTGCTGCCACCCCTGACCCAATATAAACTGGCAAGCAGCTCACATATGGCTCATATCAGCCTGCAATCTTCACAGTCAGCATCTACTGCTAGCTCCAGGTGTTACAGCCTGCAGCATTTGGGACAGGAGTGATGATTGAGTTTAAAGGCAAAAGGAATAGAGTCAGGAAATTTCTTTCCCAAACAGGATGTTTCACCTGTTCAAATGTTTATCCCCCAGCACAGCACAGAGACCTCGACTCCACAGCTAGCAGAAGGGCTTCATCGGCTGCGCTGGGCTCCAGTGAATAAACCCAGAGAGTTTGTCGCCAGCCAGTTGAGCCTCAGAGCCTGGCTGAGGCAGCTGCACTGCATCTCCACTGTGTGAGCGGACATGCTCTGAAACGCTGGGTCTGGCAGTGACAGTTTTCCCTTTTGCACATCATCTGCTTCACTGCTCTTGCATAAGGGTGATCTAAAGCTTAGCAAATACTTGTAGCTAGAAATATTACATACACAAAGTAATTACAGTAATACTCTTCATTTGCAGAAAGCAGATCATGCATTAGCTACTAAAAATAGCTGAACGGCTCAAAAAACTATAGCTAACAATAGGCATTTAAACCATCAGGTAGCAAAGAAAAGAGCTGCGGTGCCTTAGCAGGGGTGGAGTATTTCTCATTTACATAGCTGCTGTAGCAAAAACGTTACTACTACTTCCTATCTCGATGACAGAAAAAGAGCTCACTGAAAGTATCAGAACAATGTATTTTGCTTTTGTTGCTACTACGCGAAAAAGATTATAATTTATCTTTCTGTAGTACAAATACAGTATCGTTCGTGGAAGTAACTCCACTGCTTTTAGTGTTGCATGAACATAAACCACGTACTCTCTGTTCTCAGAATTATCTTTCCCATCGCGAAAGGGACTCAGTGAAAAACACATTTACTACGAGAGATCACAAAGGTGGGATGTGATATAAAGTGAGTTGCCCAGAGTCAGTAGCAGAGTTGGGAACAGAACTCAGACTCAGTATACCCAGACCTGATCCATGGACCACAGTATTTGGCGGGTAGGAGGAGACACAGGAAAGTTTCACCTGACTGCTGGAAGTTGGTGGGGAGCCCCAGGTAAGTTTGCTGTGTACATTCTTCATTCCCTGTGACTTACGCTCCTCACAAAGCACCCACTACTTGCCATGGTTGAAATTCAGTTACCGGGCTCCTTCATCTGGAGTCAGTCTGATGTTTTCTCCTTAAGCCTCAATCTCTTGAAAATCAAAGATGTAATTCATTCTGATCCTGCAGGAGTTAGTCAAATTGCTAGGCCTGTGGATGAACTGACAATAGTCTTTGGAGGACTTCAATCACATTACTATGTTAATATTCTGGGTCACTAGTCTAATAAAATGCATGTCTCAAGATGGAAACAGGTAAGCATGAACATTTTCTCAATCAAAAGAGACAGCCAACGTGGTCAGTGACAACCACTGGAACATAAAGTAAAAAGGTAGTCAACGCTGGAACAGTATAAGCCACTAAGAAGAAAAATAAAACTGAATCCTGGTCCATGTGCCAGTATAGTAGTAACAACTCAATCCATTCCCCCAGAAGGCTTAGTTTAACAGTTTACTTTCTAAGTATGCATTTAGATTGCTAATATTAATGGCAGCTTAACTGCATTTAGATTGCTAATATTAATGGCAGCTTAACTGCTCCATGCAAGATGGGTTGTTCCTCTTTCAGCGTTTCCAGGCTGTCTGCAAACTCGTTTCTGGGAGATAGATAGATACATAACATATTTGCCACTCCATAGATACTACCACAAGATATAATGACATACATGTGTGGAAAATCAGGATCTTATGAGCCAAGTTGATGTCATCACTTGTTTACTGTGATGGGTCTTGCTAGCTGCAGCAAAGCCTGCCTCAGATTTATGATGAGCAAATTCACATGCACATAAGTACCCATGATAGCACAGTTTGCCTATTCAAAGCAAAGAGAACGCTTGTGTGCGTATATATACATATATATAAAAAACTGTGTTTGAGTTGAGATGCTAAGAAAACCATATGTAAGCGTTAGGTTTATTATTTAGTAAATATATAGAATGTATGGATGATGATGCAATCAGCATTATTACAGAGCACAGGAGAAGTGTTATAATATTAAAACCTATCTCTTTCATCAATACAAAAATGTTGATCTGTGGCAAATGGCAGTAGGTTTCAAAAAAAACGTGTGGACCCTCCCAACTATTTCACAGAGCCTCCAAATAGTTTTTATCAGACTAACACTGATCGGTAGTACCTTCAGTATCTTTTTTCCTGACAGATGTCAAGATTCGTTCCTCTCCGCACCCTTTTATTCCTTCGCTCCCTCAGAAATGATAAAAAACCTCTGCATGTTGATAATAAAGTGTTTAGTTCAAATAAAAAAATCACCTCATAATAAAGCAAGTGTTAGCAAGATCAAAAAAATCAATTAATCAGTGAGGATTTTTATTAGTCAATCATGTAACTAATTAAAGCCATTGATTGATAACAGACAACACTGCAACAAAGTTCTCATACTCCTGTCCCAGCAAAATGATCTGCCTGCTGCACATATAGATAGTATAGGATGACCTGCTTACAGATAAGTCTGCAACTGCTGACCAATCTGTTTTTACTTAGTGGTAGTGTTTCCCCAGCTCAGCAGTTCTGACAGATCACAGCTTTGAGTCCGAGACATTTGTGAACCATCTCTTTGTTAGTCACAAATAGCAAAGTGCACATCGATAAATCACACCCTTTGTCTCTCTCTTTTCCCTCCCCCACGCAGTTGCTGCCTTCTCTTGTCAAACCAACCCAGGCTGAACACTCCTGAATCATCTCTATTAACCTGTAAAAAATTCTAGAGAACAGGTCCTATGTAATAGAAAATGACCTCAAATAATTAACATTTTTGAAGTGGTTTTTATCTGAATTTTGTCCAAGGTACATAAATCATCATTCATCTTTCCTCTTCCTGGCAGTGCACTTAGACATAGCAAGCCTTAAAATTATGACATCACCATCCCATGATCCTTCATTATAAGTAATTAAAGCAGTAATATGCCTCTTCTCACGCACTAGTCATCAAGCAGACTTACTCATATGAATCTCAGGCGTAGTGCACCTGAGGTGAATCAAGAGAGCACAGGACTCAATGTTTTTGGTGAACTCCTGGTACCTTTGTGTGAATTTATTGCTGCTGAGAGAGTAGTGCATGTTAACATGCAGGGAGACTAAATTCTGCTATTAATCCATGAGACAGGCACTGCAGAGGTAATATTAGGTTTCCTATCCACGTACAGTATCAAGGCCTTGACAAGGAAGGAAGGAAGGATTTAGTTTAGTCTGTGCCTCTTTGGATTTTGGCTTCTCTCATAAACACACTGGCAAAGCTATCAACATTAACGTCTGGATAATATGTTCAGTGACAGGGACAGTACCCAACAGGAACTCTCTTAGACACTCCAACACCTTTCTGCAAAGACTAACGATGAAAAAAAGCTTCTTATGCCGCTGAACAAGTTTTGGTCTAAAATCAGTAAGCTGATCAGCTACCCAATGGCAGAATACCCATCCAACGATGTAGCCATTATAGGGTTTTAATCTGTTATTTCATGAATTCCAGATTATTATTGTTACTCATTACAAAGTTACAAAATAGGCACTACTATTTTCTGCATAGCAAATAATAAAGCATTTGTCTTCTGTGGGCAATTGCAACACCATACATCACACGATATTTTAATTCACATCCTACTTGGTGATCTCACCTACGTATTTAATAGCGACTCCAAAATATGATCTGGTTTGGAGGATTCCTTGAAAAGCCCCATTCCAGCTTCAGTTGCTTCCATATATAACAACAGTTTATAGACCTACGGCCATAGCCATATTCATACTACAGACTGTTCAGTGTATCTGCTTTTTCTGTCCCATTCTGGATTCCACTGTCCTTGCATCATCAACACTATGCTTAGTTAGGTGACTGCCATGTTTAGACCAAACATTTCTTACAAGGAGATCAATCTGCATTGGCATTTGCAATAATAATGATAGATATGCAAGAGAAAAAGGCATCTAGGAAAGAAGAAGAATGCTGTCAAAGAGTTGTTCTTTATCTATTGTTTTGCTTGTGACAAATTCTGGATTACAAGTAAATATTTTTTATTGCTCCTGCAATTTACCAGATTAAGCGATGCTCAGTATCCAAGGAATCTTGGAGGACTAACTATTCAGAACCTGATAGTCTAGAATAACACCTTGCTTTCTCTGGCTGTGGTGATTCAAACTACCTGCACACCCGTCCCAACACCTACTTTTATTTGTCAAGCGTACCTCCTGCCTCCACCCATCCTGAATCCACATGATGGCACTACACCACACCCACATCAAAAAATGCCCAAGCACCAAAGCTTAGAGCTCAGCATAAGAAAGTGGAGAAACTTCGCTAGAACTAAATGTCAGTTAGAACCTACCTTGCATCACTAAGTATAAATCTTCATTTTAACTTTCTCTCCAGCTTGGCAACACAAATAGAGACAAATCTGAGAGTATAGGGAGGATCCAGAGGCTAAGGTCATGGCTCTGCAGGTATGATCAAACCAGCAAACTCCGTGGTATGCTTTAGGAAAACCTGTTCCATTTCATCTGGAAACAATGAAAAGAAAGAAAATGGGGGGGGGGAACAATCAAAAAGCAGAAACCACTCCATATGGTGAAAAACAATGAGGTGCATACTGACTTTCTCATCAGCCTTTTTAGACAGGTAATGCACGATTCCTTCCACACTCATTCTTCTACAAATGTTACACAGCCTATCCCCTGTTCCAAAGAAGGATCAGGCATGACTGTCATTCCTAACTAATATTTGTCTATTTATTTTAAAAATGGAAATTCCAGAGCCTGGCGAGGCTTTCTGTTCCAATACTTTATATCCTCAATATTAGAGAATAAAAAAATGTTTTTCCTTATACAAATATAGATTCAATTGCAGCAAGGAAAATTTATCTTGCTTTACCAACTGTATTCCCACCTATCTGCAGTAGACAAAAAGTATAGTTTTCCTGTCTTTGTATCTACATTCCACTGATTAGGAGATCTGTCATTATTTTGACCTTGTTTTTCAGGTAAACAAATTAGAGAAAAATTTACTCCAGTATTTTAAGGGTAGAAAGAGAAGCATTATAAGAAGAGCAAGAAAGCAAACCAACTTGTCAGCCAGTTTTCAAATTAAAAAAGAAAAAAATCCCCCACAAAAAACAACACACAAAACCTCCCAAAATCCTCCTAGAAATTATCATAGGAATAATACTACCCAAAGAGATAAAAGGTTATGTCTAATTTAGGATTCAAGATACAATAATGGGATCTTTTAAGAACAGGTATTACCAGTCACCCTTCAGTTTCATCACCCAGTATTTGGAAAAATATATTTCCATATAATATTGTATTTCACCACTACCTGCAAGAAAATGTTGGCTAAAGAGCATTTTATATTTCTGACCAGATACATGACTGGTTTTTTGCCTTGATACAAGAAGTATCTTTTCTTTCCTCCTATCATTATCATCTCCTAATTAATCCAATACAAAGGGTTGCTTAATTAGTTAATTCTTCCATTTATTTAATCTATTTACCTAGCAACATTTGTCATTAAAAAAATTTGGACTGCAGGCCTTAAAATGTGATCATGTCTATAAGATTAAAGTGTAATGCGTAGTCAAGTATGTACCGAAGCTTATAGATAATATTTATAAAATATATATTTCCTAATTATAATTCTAATCCATTTTTTCCTCGGTGTGAAGAACATTAATAAAAAAGGGTTTATATTTCTTTGTTTGAATGAACATTCAGTTACAATTCTGGTTTATTTGTTCAGACTGCTGACATTTCCATGGTCTTTTATTAAAGACCTGATTAACCTGCAGAAAGAGCACAATGTTTGTACAAAGCTTACGTTCCCTAAGCCTACTTCACACCCACATATTGCCTTCTGCTAGGGGAACACCGGTAATGTCAGCATCCCCTATCATATGACAACACCTTCAGAGGACTGACCCCTCTGGCAATACCGTGTGATTTATGATGCCAGGAACCAGAATACGAGTAACATCGGAGCGTTGGCCCAAGCCTTTGGTCAGCCGCAGTGCCGCTGCAAGGCTCTGGGCATGCAGGAAATAACTGCCCACGCAGCTCTGCTGCCATCTTTATCCACGTTGCTGTCCACTGCGCCCGCATCCAGTTGCCGTAATAATCAACTTTCTCACAGTAGGTTTGCTATTTCTAGACAAAAGTATTGGCTTAAAATAACTGAAGCCCTCTGCATGCGACGCTCTCAGATGTGCTGAGGATAATATTCCTCCCAAGCCAATCGCTCTTTCCCTGGTTTAGGAGTCTTTGAAAGCTCAAGCATTGTCTGCATGGACACGGGGAAAATTAATACAACTAAGAAAATTTACCTAGGTCCTTTTTGAAGTAAGCTGTTGGAAAGATCTTGAATCAAAAACACACCCAGTGGTGTCTAAGATGTTCAATGAAACCAAATTACAGCCTCAGTATCCATTTTCCCATTACCTGATGACTCAGGTTATGACACTTATAAACAACAGCATAATCTAACCATCAGATCAGCAATTGCTCTTTTATCTAAGCCAAGTGTTCAACAGTCAGAGATTCTAAATTCAAAGTGAATTTATTAACATTGCACAGTACCATGAGGTCCACACTTGAGATGCAAAATTGGTAACAGGATATAAAATGCAAGATATGACCCTACTAAAGTCATTATCAACTAATTTAAGATATGACACGGTGGCACTAAAGGGAAATAAATAATTGTGAGGGGACGCCACAGGTAGAAAGGATCCAGAATTATGTAATTACTGAGTCAAAGACAATTGCAAACCTGAACTGATTAAGCTTTCTCTGAACAACATCTCTTCAATTTATTGATCTATTTTGCACAGGCTACAAAACCACCACAAATATCTCGTAATTTTAAAAAATTATCACAGTCAGGAGTTTCATTTTTCTGGGCTGGCTGCATGCTGTCTGCCTTTCACTTGTGTATGATGTTTATATTATTTCCCAACTTTGTATTTTCTAGAAAAAAAGAAGCTGACTACATACTCAAGCCCAAAGAAAAATTTGCAGATGTAAAAAATGTATACCAAGGTTTATGTTCCTCTGTGCATCTTCTCTCAGTACTTCGTTGTAATCACTCAAGATTTAATATTCAGTAACTTAGCCAGGTATTCAAGGAAGGCATAGGCTTGCATAGCTTGTGCAAGTTTTTTCTGTCTTAAGAATCTCTGCTGAATGCGATACTGTTTGTAGACAAAATCTCCATGAAAATCTCCATGAAAATCTCTCTTATGCAATGGGAATATAACCACAAAATTCTGCTTGTATTATCCACGCCTACCCTTTAAGGTACACTGCAAATTCAGGCTTCAGTAAATTCCAGCTCTTTTTTTGACTCAGATAAATCGGTATTATGCCTCTACTCTTGCCAGATAGCTACGGGTTCTACTAAAGGGCCTGCCAAATCAATGCAGCAAAAGCTCCACGTGACAGAAACATGAGTCTTGGAGGGTGAGAAGAGATTTTCATGCATTTTCTGTCTCTCTGTACATTTCCTCTTTAAACTCCTGTTATTCCCTTTTATTTCTTCTGTGTCTGTTAGCACCTCAGCTCAGCCTGCTTCTGGAGCGTTAGCAGTCCCAGGAGGCAGAAGACCGCATTTTCCAGCCAGCAAGGTACATATTGACAATCCAAATCTTCACAGTGTTCCGGGTGTGAAGATTATACACACTGAAAATAGCAGGGTAGAAGGAGAAAGTTTGTCTTTCAGGATCAGACGAATAGCAACCTATATTACTATGCCATTATTTAAGGATTAGTCAGTGCTGGAGTAGTTGGGAACCAAACTTTTAAAGGTATTGTAAAAGCGTTCAACTTCAGTGCATACGTACATCTAAAGACCTTTTAAAAGCTAGATCCTAGATCTTTAAGAGTATACAATACTCAAAAAAGTTAGTGAAAATTACATACCATTTTTTAGAGCGTGACCCTTGAAAATGCAAGATACATCGGATATTAAACCAGAGCTAAACTTGATCTTAGTGCCCAAAAGGGCACTTGCCTATATTCGGTTCTGAGTAACATCTATATCAGACTGGCACTCATAGCCCGTACAATGACCTTTTTAAAATTCATTTTTAACATTTGATTTTACATAACTGGGAGAAAACTTCAGCCCAGATGCTGCCTTTAAAGGAGTGCATTTATACTACAGAAGGGAGGAAGATGGGAGGAAGCACCACACAAGACTATAGCTGTTATTCAAAAGAAAACAGAGAATCTATATTATTTAAAAGGTATAAAAAAAATCTCATTAGGATATCAAAAGCAAGTCCTTTTCACAGAGAATTAACCTTAAAGACAGAGCTGGCTGTAAGCTAGGGCAACATGGTATATTGCATACATGTGAAATCTGGGATAAAAATGTAGGAATTTAATGGAGTTGATTCCTGAAAAGGTTTTTGTTTTTACTATGGCAAGAACATGTGGTCCTAGTCCTGATTGGTAACGGAAAAATATAGAAAGAGCTGAGCAGCTATCACTGATGTCTAGAATAAGGCAGAATATTTTGTGGCATTTTGAAAAGGTTTTTCTTGCCCAGCTGGTTTTAAATGATACCAAATACAAAGTCCTTTGGACTTCAATCATTCCAGCAAAGGAGAGAAGGGTTGGAAGAGTTTAATACCTAACTCTTAATCTAGTTGCTCTCTGTTCCAAGGATGCAGGGAAACGGCTGCTTCAATCTAATCACTTTTCCATTTCTAAATTCTGCCTCTCAAGGCAACAAAATAATAGCATTCTTCTGCTCAATCACAAAATGAGACTTTAAGAAATGCAATAGCAAGTCTTGGAGGGTGAATATTAAAGCTACCTCCTCCTCTGTACAGCCAGAGCTGCAGTCAAACATGTCTGAGTTCTGCTGACAGTGCCTTCATGCTGGCTCCAAGTGACAGCAAGTGAAATAACGTAAGAAATATCTGTAGGCTTGTCATGTGCTAATATCCTTTTGATAATGCAAACTGTTAATCCTAACACAGGTAAAGAGAAGAAAAGAAATTGGGTTCTTATCTTAAAGAGTCCACATTGGCCAGATGAACACTTCAAGGTCATTCAGTATCGCTATAAACAAAACAAACCTATCGGCTCTATTATGTTGCTAAAATCCCATCTGGCTGACAACATTTTCACCAAACACAACCAATTTATTTCTGTTTTAAGCTTTAATTAAGTATTATAGATTGAAGTGAAGTAATTAATAACTTTAAAGTACACTGACCCACAGAGGGCCAATACCTCAATCAGGTGAAGCCTGGGGAAAGGAAATGCATGAAATAAAATAAAACAATTTTGTCCCCTCAGTCTCTCCTAGTAAATCAAAGAAAGGAATTTTTATATTAATTGGCAATGAGTCCATGTCTAGTCTGACTGCTGATACAGTTAGCCATAATAATAAAAAGCATTTCTGTGGGAAGTGAAAATGCAGTTTGAATGTTAATAATGCCTTCATTTTCTGTCCTGATTGATTAGTTTGAATAAAATTCAAGCAGCAATGTCCCTGCCCCAATTGCTTATCTCAGGAAAAAAATCACAGAAATCAAGTAATGTATGAGTTAGTAATACATATAAGTATCTACATATGGAGTTCCTTTTCAGAGACAGTTCTTGAAAAAACATAGTGGTGATTCGGAGATCATTGCAGAACAGGCATTTTTCCATTGGACATTGCTTATGTTTATCATAGCTAGAATTTGCTTAGCAAATACAGTATGGAAAAGGCTATTTAGTGCAATCTGGACAGTAAAATTAAAATTATTTGCCCTATGTCCTAAAAATTTTCAAGTATTCAGACCACATTTCAAAAGAATAAACAGATCATATATTCCGGCTCTTTCTCCCAAACCTCAAACTCACAAATGAGTAAGCATAAATTAGTTAAATCTCTCAAAAATATGTGCAAAAGGCAGTATTGGTGAACCAAGTCTATGTATTAGGTTTGCATTTCATTACGAAACTCTGTGCACCACATCTTTTAAATATGTTTAACATATTTACATTTCCATTTTCCAAACAGGCTGAGGAGTTATACCATTATGAAAAGCAGTATTCTTAATCTTCTGACTCTGAAAACCCCAATTTCAATGTTTTCTTCATATGCTAAATGTGAATGACCGCTCCTCATGAAGTTCAGAGCATTAAACTTGTGCTTATATATTTGTTAAAGGCCTTATAGGTCATTTGAGTTCTTATTAATATGGAATAAAAAGAGCTTAACATCATCCCTAACACTAATAATTCCTGTTACATCACCTGAGTCACTGTTTCCATATAACAAACATTTTCAAACACTGAAGCCTAATAGGAAAATGAATCATTGAGTATTTGCTGTTTATCCTCCTCTATAGGAACAAGTAGTTCTTAAAAATATAACTGCATCTGGTAGAAATGTGCCCAGTAGCTCCGGGAAGAGGAGCTGAGCATGCAAAGTTTGGAAATTTCATTTCCTAGTCAAAAGAGAATCAGATGCCCCAAAATGACAGTGTTCATACCTTAACACTATGAAAATCAACCACTCCACTCTTCCCTAGGATTAAGTAATACTGCACATGCAAACGTAATGGATGAAAAATCTGAAAGAAAAAACATCTTTAGAAATTGAAACATGAAAGGATGGCATACAGCAATTTGCAGATAAAGCCCCATTTCCCATATAGGAAAAAAGGAATTAAAAAGGAAGAAATCCTTGTTGTGAAAGACATGAAAACTGAGAGATTATTTACATTTCTCTGTGCTGAAATTAGTCCTGGAAATCAGATTTTCAAATGTTTTGCCCACCCCCCTTCTTGGGGCTGAGCATCAACAGTCCACTGCTGTGTACTCGGAGCGTTGAATTATGACCTACTGCAGAAACAGTACGTTTGGCATAACAACTTCATAAATTACAAATTGATATCCCTGAACAAATATAGTAGAATTTTTCCAAATATGTCCAGAGGAGATTTTGGATTAAGCAAAAGCGATAAGTGATTTATCTCTGACTTCCCTTGGAAATACACACTCTATTTTCTAAGTGGTTCGTATTAATAAGCACTTAAAATACATCAAAGAACAGCCTTTTCACTTATTTGGATGGATATCGTGGCATATTAGATGAGCAACAGGGGTTTATTCACACAGCAGTTGTTTTTCAGTAAGCCAAACTGTTCTGGGAACAAGCTTAGGGTCCTCACTGCTGAGCGACTCCTGCCTAATTCCTCTATTTCAGCAAAAGAGTAATGATTTAGTTCCAGCGTCCTTCCCGAGATAAATGAAAGGCTGCCCACTCTACCAGTTTTTCAAATCAACATCACATAACATTAGTCTCAGAAGGACAGAAAAGAAACAAATCACTGTAGTCACAGAGCACAGGGATGTGACAAACAAAAAAACCCCATCAGATCAATAGCAGAGAACACTGATAAGCCACCACCATTTACAGTGAACATTTAGGTTTACTTTTCCCACCGCAGGAGAGAAAAGTATAAAAAACAATCAAAGTGCACAGCAGCAATATCTTGTTGCATTGATGTTAAAAAGATCAGAAATATCCATGGACCTAGATCTTCAAGCGGATATACCACAGCATTGCTGCGGTTAAGCAAAGAGAGTTGTGTTGTCTTCACACTTGCTAAGGAGGTGTCCTTGGAGCTGAATGCTTCAGCTTTAGGAAGAGAAATGCAGTTAGCTTGAACCTGAGCCATTTACAAAGACCAGTCAAGTTTTCTTATGTGTGAGGCAAGCATAAATACAAAAATTCAGACAGCTAGCTGGAAACAGTGGGTTTGTAGCTGATTGTCACTAATGACAACAGAAGTTAGACACATGCCATGCTAACAGGGACACCATAAGCAAAATATTCACACAACTTTACTAGAAGCAGAAATACAATATTTTAAAATTCTCGAAGTGCTTAACTCAAATTTCCAAAAGAAAGGGATATAAAGTGTTCCAAGAAAGTTTCAAAAGCACCTTACCATTTTGGGTGCTTATTTTAACCATATCAACTCTTTCAGATCTTCCTAAGTCCATAATTTCATACACTCACAAAACAATAAAAGCTTCGGTGCATTGAAGTTTGGATAGACTTTTAAGTATCCAGGAAAGACAGAAGGGCAACAAGAACAGTTTGATTCTTACTGACTTTCATGCAGGATTAACATGTTTGATTCAGAAGTATCACAGAATCAGAATCATTTCCCAAAAGACATACTGAAATTGTAGCAGGCGGCTCTGTAATACTGTCATCTTATCTTAAAGGTCTTATACTGAATTGTTCTCAAAAATAGAACAAAAAAAAACCAAAAACAAAAAAAACCAACCCCCCCACACACACAAAAAAAACCCACCACAAAAAAAAACACCAAAAAACCACCCCAAACCACCACACCACCCAAAACAACAAACAAACAAAAAAAACCCCAACCCAACCCAACCAAACAGCATTTTGGGTTGGGGCTTGCATAATAAAAGTACTCTGGACAAGGCACAACTTTTCAGGTGACATTTAGGAGACACCAGGGCAGAAAGACTTAAGTCTGTAGTGGTCCCTGAGGCCACGGGGCATTAACTCATCTGCAAAGATTGACAAAGGTGCCGAGGAGTATCCCTGGACCTGATCTTGGGCTTCTTAAGGCAACATAGCCTTTTGTTTTCCCTTGTATACTGAAGACTGGTTGCCAAAAGATTTTTTCTTTTCTGGACTAAGATCAATGCATGAAATAGTGCAATCTTTAGAAAGTTACAATTTTCTAAAAATAAGATATTAGATGTTCTGAACATTTAAATGAGAGTAGCTAGAATTCCTTATGCCATAATGAAATGTCACTTTTCATTATGTTCTTAATTAAAACAACATTCAGTTCCACTTTTTTCCCCTGCTACTGCAATATTCACAGTTTTAAAATGTAGAAATAGATAAACAGTAAAAAACATTTAGCTGTTACATTTTCCTAAGAATGAACACATTGACTTTTTCTGCTTATAATTGATCTAGGAACAGTTGAGAAGGTACATTTTTCCCTGTTAGGATCTGTAATACTTCAGGAATCAAACCAAGATGCGTACTCTCGAGGTCATTGCTTCCCATGCTTATACTGTTTGTTTCACGACTTTAAGTCTAACCTTCTTCCTTAGATTTTCTAGCTATCCATTTTAAACTTAAATGCTGTCATTACCAAAATGCACCCAGGACTTCCTACGGTGTAAATGAATTTTTGGTATTATAAGCAGTAGCTGTTTTCTTATCTGATTTTGACAGTGGACTTGAAGAATGAGAAAACACCGGTATTTACTCATATATTATAAGCAGCAGAATTAGGGGACAAGGAGAAATCTTGTTATTCAGAGACAGTTCAGTTTCTGGATCTAAACCTTTGTGGGCAGCTTTTACCAAAAATAAAGACATAAATTCGCAAAAATCCTTGATGTACACTTCAGGGAAGGTCAGGCCAACAACGCTGCAGTGCTATCAAGGCTTGCTCCAGCATGGGGTGGGATGCATGGTGCCGAGGTTCAAAGGCTGGGGTGGGCAGAGGCAGGGAAAGAGCAAACGCCCACCTAACAACATAGAAGCAGTCCAAGTTACAGAGAAAGGGGGCAGCAGCTACAAGGACCTTTCTGACGGCAATTTCTAACAACCGTTAAGATAACCCTGAACTAGTTATCTTAACAACTGTTTTGAATGACCCAGACCAGATGGTCTCCAGCATTTTATTCATCCTCAGTACGCATATTAAGACAACTATAAGATGCTCCCCAAAAATAAGAAACCAGAAGTTTGGCAGGCTATTAGACCTTACAGACACAGGCACGAGGACAGATGATCACTTGAAGTTCTTCAAAGGGTTGCCCAAGAACTTTGTAGGAGCCAGCCTTCCCAGAAAAGCTAGAATTTTCACAGAAGCATTTGTCCTTTACACCTGGAATTACTATTTCAGCCCTACTCAGTGCTTGCAAAGTCTGAAGGCTAGATCATTGTCACTACTCCATTCAAAAAAACTGAATAAATAGCCAGGTATGCAATGAATTATTTTCTTGAGGCATAAGGAGTGGGTACTTAAAACTCTTACACCTCGCCACATCCTTTCTCTAGTACAACCAATAACTTATTCATGCCTTCACCACTCATAAGTGTAATGCAGTTATCCAGGACACGTGCCAATATGATCCTTATAGCTTCCATTTAAGAAGCTATGATGCACAAAATATTTCAAAACTTTTACATTGAAATATCATTTATCACATCTAAAATATTTCTTTGCATACACACATTTAAATTCTACACGACTAAAAAAATAAATAATCTCTTATTCTCTTGATACATCCTGTGGAAATGAAGCCTTTCTCAACGTGTTAGTTTTGTATTGGTAGAAGTTTGCATTTCACACACACAAGCCACATCAATTCCATGCCTTTTTCTCTGAAGCAGTTATTGCTAGGAATTCGTTTGCAAAGCATTTGAACACAGTAAATAACTCAAGCAGGCTCTTGTCAACATGCATTAACACCTTTTACTGCTTCGTTTATAAGAGGCATTTTTCCTCTCTCCCTCCGCAGCATTTGTATTGAAGTTCATTGTTCTACAAGTTGTATTGATGTTGCTGTGCAAAGTTCAGACTTAGCAAAGCTGCTTATCTGCATACTGCAATACTCTAAGTAGCTGCCTATTGATTTTTGCTTCTCCTTTAAAACCATTATGGCTTCTTCCAATATTTTTCTTAAACACCCAATGTAAAGGACTGGAAGATAGTATATAGACACCCAGTTTTTCAAAGAAACTCAGAAAGTCTTACGACTAGTTAACTCTCCATTAAGAGAAATGCATTTCATGTGTTTCGTGAAGAATATAAAATAAATTCAGTATCTTAAGTGAAATCCCCTTTATTCATTAAAGAAATAAAAATTCAGAAGGACATTGTGAATTAATATATCATGCTCTAATCAATATCACATTAAAATAGTTGAATTTTTTTCTACATTTAAGGAACTTCTAGAAGTACAGTAGCCTTACCAGAATTTCTAGACATAAGCATTTTAAAAGGCACATATTAGAACCATTCAATTATGAAGACAGACAGCAGTATTTTTAGCAAGACCTTACTAGCAAGCCATTTAAGATATATTACACATAGGTGCCCAGAGTCCTGTCATATATCTTTAGCATGGAGGATATGTCTGCAAGAAGGCTGTAGTTTCATGACAATTTCTCAAATTCTATTCATAGGTTTAATAATTTCCCCATTTTTAAAAGATACCAGCTATTTTGGCCTTCAGAGTCCTGTCATTTTAATAAAAAGTTAATTTTAAAAAATGGCAGCATGGCTCTTAGCAGACAGAAACCTTTAGAATTATGCTTTCTTTAATGCTCATCTCAATACTGATCAAAAAGACATGAACGTTCAGACAGACAACCTCCAGTCTTGATGGCTTCTGATCATTCTATAGGCAGGCATTTCTCCAACACATAACATAAACCTACTATCTTCTTTCAGGTATCGGACAACTGCTCCTGATTTGATATTTCACAGTGCATTTATTACGTTCTGGTAGAGTAGGCAACTTTTTACGTTTTATGTGCTGTAT
Source organism: Aramus guarauna (assembly GCA_013400195.1). Classification (NCBI taxonomy): domain Eukaryota; kingdom Metazoa; phylum Chordata; class Aves; order Gruiformes; family Aramidae; genus Aramus; species Aramus guarauna. The sequence goes on along the minus strand of VXBL01006975.1, from coordinate 664,673 downwards.
TTAGTAAATTTCTGAGAGCTTTTAATTTGGCTGCTTTTTTGTGTTGGTAGACAAGATAGATTGCCAAACCTCTGATCTTGAACACCACAAGATGACTCGCTCTGTCCAAAAAAAGACCAGTGGAGAGCATTACTAGCATTTTTTTCCACAATCAGTGGGCAAAATTCAGGTCTTCATTCTGATGACTGCAAGATTCAGTTGTGATTTGTCTTCTTTGGCCGGTTTCTCAGTTTTGTGCATGCTTTTGAAAAAGAACTGTACAAATTGTTTGTAATGAAATCCAAACCTGCTGACAGGTTTTATTACGAAACCTACATTTGGGCCCTTTAAAAACTTTCTCCATGATCCCAGGCTGAGTGACTGTGAGCAGATTTATGATTTCAAGTGGAAATGATGCTGAACTCAGAAGTTTTGTATCATTTAATGTGAAACCAGGCAAATCTTAGCAATTTTGGATGACACTTATTCTGTACTCTTCCAAAGGTTTAAACATGAAAGTCAAAGGAAGGCCAGGGAAAGTAAAGAAAGACAAAAGACCGCATGAATCTCTGGAAAGAAAGTGGCATTTCTGCCTTTCTCAAAAAACAAGTAGAAGGATTTACACAGCTGGAATACTCAAGAGTTTCCAGCACTATGTAGTTTGCAATTTTCACAACATTTACTTTTGATTTGGGTTAGAGGGGAATTTTTGCTCATGGTCTCCTGTTCATCTCCTTCAAATGACCAAAATAGTCATTGTGAGCTTCTGTTATCGATGTGATGCACAGAGTCCCTTTGCTGAAGTGCAGCATGCTTACAGCTGAGGCAAGTGCACAGAAGGGTATTACTATTTCAGATGGCTACAGAGCATTAAAGCTCTACTTTTCTCAGGGAAGATGATGGCCCCTTCACTACTGATATATAACCAGCCATGGAATTAAAACGTGTGACACAGGAGATGAGAGTTTTGAGGGCAGAAAGAAAATGGAGTGATCACACAGTGCAGAGGCAACCACTCAAGAGAAAGCTCTGGGACAAAAAATGCAGAAGGAATGGGAAGACAACCACAAAGAGCACATGAAGCAGGGAAATTGTAGGAGCAGAAAAAGGACTCTAACCTGGGTGGTGAGGATCATGACAAATAATGATTGTAAAGAGATAAGTACTGCCACAAAAGGCAAACTAGAGGACTCAAACAGCGATTGACAAGAACGTTGTCTTCAAGGTGTACTTTAGAGGAGGCTGCCAAAAAGTTGCAGAGGATGCATATACCGCATCATTTACTTCAACTTAGATCTTACTGTGACCAAGGTCTTAATCTGCCACCTAATTAGATGCTGGCTGTCATGAATGAATGGTGGTTTCAAATATTTTCTCATTCTCAGTAATATTCACTGCAGTGATTCTAGATATTTTTCTTAGCTGTGTATATGTCTAGTCTTCTACTGGAATAGCTACATTAATATTCTGTTTTCAAGTGAAAGCAATTTACTATTCCTTTCCCATCAAACAGCAAGTAATGAACCCTATAATCTTTGAAGGAGTTTTTCACTATAAGCTCCCCCAGTGGTTTAGTGTAAAAAAATTGGAATCTGTACATGTGTCTAACAGAACATTTTGATTTGTCCACAAAAAGTCTCGTGATCATTTTGAATTGCATAAGTAAAGATAAATGAATCCTTTTTCTTTTTTTCTTCCCCCGCTTCTCTTTTGTGCTGGCTAGGGACAATAATGTATTTCCCACCACTACTTCATTAACCAAATCACATCCAGTTTGATTAAGATATCTTAGATGACTGCTATTACTAGTAGTAAAAGCACATTAATAATAAAATAAATAATCAAATGTTTGTTAAGGACTAAAGGATAGCATTGAGGCTATCTTTAAAGGTTGGTTTGTTAGACTTTTGATGGATTAGCTTGATTTCTGTGAATTGCTTGATCTTACAGGTTTGTACATGTTTCTCTAGTAAAAAAAGTGGATATGAAAGTCAAACATCCCGAGTTTGATAGGTGGGGATAATTTTTTTATTAGCTTCTTAGTAATTCTGAGAGAATCCATATGGAGATCAGACTTCTGATTGAGAAGCATTTCATTTTCATTTCCTAGGCAAACCACAGTTTGGTCTGGAAGTGATGTAGGTGCTGCTAGATTTCAACTTTAACATTAGCAGGAAGAAGAAAAGAAAGAAAAAAAAAAAAAGAAAAAAGACTAAACACAGGTCCCTGAAGGCACCTGCCAAACTTGATACGATCATAAAAATTAATTCTCTATTCAACACTAACAGATACAATTTCTGGCTAAGCATAATATTATTCTACTGTATTTCCCCATAACTATCAACTCATATGCATGCTGCTTTGGATTTGAAAGCACTTACCAGAGACATTTTTTGACAAGAATGATCCCTGACTTTGCATGCACTCGGCTAGGGCAGCCAAAATAATCCTCTTAAGGGAGAAGAACGAGGACATGGGTCCATGACAAGCAATATCTAGTGCAGAAATCACAGAAAATAAAGAGCAAAAGAAGAAGGAAGGCATCAGCATCCCTACCATGCTGTAAGTGTTCTTCTTGATTGGATAATCAAAAGGTGAATTGCTCAATAAGAACAGGAGTTAATCTACACAACAGTGATAGGGAATCAGCTCTGGTTTTAAATGTGGTTCTGTTGTAACATGAGAATTAGAAAAACTCTTTTTTGGGGGAAATTTTATTAACTTCGATAAACAAACTACACTGATAGAGAAAGCAAATCTAATTTAACTGTGGCACAAATTTAGCTGTAGACATTAGGTAAAAATTATTTAGAAATGGGTATTATTACAAAAATAGATTTTCTGTGTAATTTAATCTTAGCTCATGATTCTGTACTACTGAACAGTCAGAGTTTCCCCCTCTCATCTCTACCTTTTCATTCTGATGTTAATAAACTTCCAAAAAGTCAACGTGAGCCTGTATCTCAGTGACATTTTCAACTTCTAATTACCCAGGTCACTTCTGAAATTAAGATACAGTTCCTACACTATTTTGACTATATTTTTTTTTTTCCAAACTACCACATGAGGACTCATTTTATGATTATCTAACAGACTAAATTACTGGGGTTTGCTTCAATTTTATGTTTTTAATACTGCCTGGAATTCTAGGCTCACAATCATAATTCTAGCACTGTGGAAACAAGCCTAGTTTCTGTAATAACATTTTTCCCTTTGTACTGATTTTATCCAATATTGTGAAATCAGAACAGCCAACAAAACAGAACATTGAAGCTTTTCAGATGAAGCACATGCATTTTTAACAAAGCTTTTATTTTACGGTTTTGCTAGTAGGGGAAAAAAACTTTTGCTTCTATAGTTTCATTCCATAGAAATAAGCTATGGGTTTTAGTAAATACTCATTTATGGGAAAATAAAACAACAAAATACAGTTCAGAAGATTGAATGTGTTTCAGGACTATGAAAAACACAGCAAGCCAAATGAAAACGAAACACAGGAAATATTTCTTCCATCTCTGGCTTCATAAAACCTAGTTCATTATTCAGGGGCACACAACATTTGCTCAGACCACTTCTGTGTACACATTGTAATAAACATGCAGTCCTTTTTGACTACTTGCATTCCCTCCTCACAGAAAATAACTGGTTTTATTTCCTCCTAAATGAGAATCACCAAATTCTTACGGCTTATAACTGCAGCATGATCAATACTACAAAATAAGTGTTATAAATGTAGATATTTTACATTGACTTAGTTAAACTGTGCTTGGTCTTTTACTGGGACTTACTCAGCATAACCCTTGTCCCCATTTTAAGCAAGCACTGGAAAAACATTAAGGGAAAAAATTTTGAAACTGTGACTTCCTCTGGATTCTCAGAGTTATGTCCACCCAGCCAAGAAGCATAATTAAACATCTCTCTCTCGCTCTCTTTCTCACATGCATGTGCATATATATGTATATCAGAATATACTCAATTTGGATTACTTCTATTAACACATCTTACCTAGTTGATATGAAATTTTTCAGCACAGGAATCATGACCTCCTACGTCTACATACAGCTGCTACTAAACCACATGCCCTAATTTTCCTGTTTCTGCATTATATATTAGCATAATATAAATTTACTATTATTATTGAAACCATCATGAGGAAAGAGTCTCTTATTGTTGCACCACCATGACACCAAATCACAAGACAAGCATGGGCTTGTATTGCGACTGATTTTATCTGTTAGCACCCACAGAATTCATTGTTCCACACAAACAAAATACGAGGGCGGTCTAGGCTGTTTCAAGATCATATCCAAGAAGGGCCTTCAAGAAGCATATTCGTAAAATTAACACCCCAAGTAACAATTGGACCACAGATGCATCCGTATTTCTACATGAAACACTGTGCAGATTCTAGAGTGACTAGGGGTGCATCCGTGTGATAGATACTTTTTTTTGGTGGAGAGAACATATGGCTGTTTTAACTCTAGCATCATAACACAAGATTGAAGTTGCCAGTTCTGCTCCGTGGCAGCACTGTTAGCAGCTTTAGGTCCGATCAGCTCTTTCAAACTCTCTCTTGGCTGCAGCTTGAAAAGAACAAGGGAGGACACAATGAGGCAAAGGATACTTAAAATAAATCTTGGCTGGTGCGGTGGCTGAGGAAAGAGTTACACCACTTTATCACATACCCTTTGTACAATGTTAAATCTAAATTAATTAAATAAATCAGTTGATGAAATCACCCTATAAATGTGACAGCACATCATAAATTCACTGCAGCTGCAAGAGCAGGGAGCAGATGGAAGACGCTGGATTTTTCTTTGAGCTGAAGTGCCACTTTGCTGGTCCCATTCTATTTCTTTTAAGATTACTACAAGCGCATGTGTACAAAGGGCCTGATTCTGCAGCTGCTTCTTGCACAGTACTTCACTGTCAGGAACTTTCCACAAAAACAAAGCAGCTGCAGAACTGCACCTTTCCCCTATTGTTCACTCACAGGAGGAAAATCCTGGCCTCTATTACACTGGTGGAAGACAAAAGTTGGCTTTAATTGCAGTCCATTTACAAGTGAAATGAACCTCCCTGTTGTCCTCTCATTATGCACTGTACATTAAACAGAGTTCTTTTAACAAGGGCAATTGTTTCCTCTCAAGTTCAAGCTTCAGTACCAACAAGCAATCTGCATTTGGCGCATCGCAAGCAGCGCCTCAAAGAGAATACTACCTGCTTTAGGCGAGCTAGAAGTGAAACAACTTAGTTCACCTTTACACCGTGGAAAGTGAACAAGGAAGAAGGGAAAATACTAAGTAAGAAGGAATTTGAACAGTCAATACATCCCAAATGAAACTGGATGTGATTGGGAAATTGTTTCAGGAACAATTTATAGCTGTGCATAAGGTGGAGCTGCCAGCCAGGCTCCCAGGAGCAGGCTGAGCACCTCAGCCAGGAGCCCGCGCAAGCGGATTTACTGCACGCGGAGCTGCAGGCTGCTTGCAGAGGTTCTGGCAGCTTGCTGGAAACTGCCTAAAAGTGTACCAAAGGCAATATAGATCCTTCCATAGACTTAAGTGGACTTGAGTTTATGGGGTTTTTTCAACTCTGTCTGAAAACTGTCATCAAGCTCTGATGGCTAACAAAGGTAAACTCCAAAACATGAATCAGATAGCAAAGGAAGAGCAGGGAATCTGGGGATGCCCATACCTAGGTACCATGCTCTGACAAATGGGAAGGATTCCTGTAGAGTATGAGCCTCTAGCTGAGGCTGCTAGAAGGTTGGGACTCATCTCCCTTTCTCACTTAAAGCTGGCCTTAGAAATTAAGATTAATGGTGGTAATATATTAAACATTCTCATGAGTATCTAAAGACAATAAAAGACAGAGAAAAGCACCCTTATTCTACCGAGAGCAGTGCCTGATGGCAGTGGTATGCATGGACGGAGGTCAAGTTGTAGGGGGAGAGATGGGCATTTCTTTATCCACTGAGGTGTCTGGGCATGGTAACTACACTGTGCCTCCCAATTTCCCAATCTGCATCCTCACGGTTTATAGACAAAACCATGCAAAGACAGGTAATGCATCTATCCTGAGGCAAATACTGATCGTGATTAGAGTCAGTCTTAAAGTCTAAGAGTTTCCAGAAGCCAGTCTGATAGAGCAGGGTCAGTACGGAGCTGAAAAAGTTACATAGTGTTACTCTACCTTCACATTTCATCATCTACCACACCTTTCAACTTCATTTTGAAAGTTTAAGGATTCTGTACACCATTTTACCTACCACTCATTAGCTTATCATTCTTTCTTCCTACTCAGTTATTTGTTAGGCATATTTGAAAGCTTAGACCTATAAAACCAATCCTTAAGCACTTAAAGATCAAGAGTTAATGATAATTGACACTAACGTTACAACCTCAGAACTACAAACCACAGATCCAGAACATTTGCTTTAACACTAATTTTAAGATCTCATAAACTTACTGGATAATTGCAGCCTATTTATATTGGAAGTTGAATATTTTTTTTTTCTCTTTTATCATAGTAGTCAACAGCTTATTTGTCAAGATCGTAGTATACTCAAGAGAAAGTTCAACTGCTTAACAAAACTATCTGTTATGTGGTTTAGACAAAAGACCTTAATGATTGCTTCTAGAAGAAAATTCTAAACTGTATCAGTTTCAGAAAAATACAATAAAAATTTTCTTTTCCTGTCTTTTTTTTTTTTTCTTTTTTTATGGGGGGCGGAGACTAACACTAGTTTTTATTTGTATCAATAGCCTGAAAATAAATAGGGGTTGAGACTGAAGTGGTTCATACTGACCTGTTGAAATGATAGGCTTTTGTGTTCTGAGAATGGTTACAATGATTTTGACATCAAACCTTTCAGGTGGGATACAAGTGAGAGGGAAGAGGACAGATGTTGCATAATTAGAGAATGAACAGAAACAATTGTTCTCCATTTCAGCCGCTAACCTGCAGATGAGAAGGCACAGAGGAATGGACTCAAAAGGGGACTAATTTAATGAAGTAGTAACATTAGGGTTTTTGTTGCTGTTGGGTTGGTTTTGGTTTGTTGAGGGTTTTTGGTTTTGCATTTTTTTTTTCTATTATTCTCTATTTTTAAATATCTATTAAAGTAATTTCTATGTTGGGAAAAAAAAAAAACCCACAAAAAACTTTTGAAAATGGCCTTATTCTTAGTACAAACATAAAATATTCCAAAAAGGTTAAATGTGGTCCTCAATGCAATATGCTCTTAGTGTCCAGGTCACAATTTGTTTAAAAATTAAATATTTAAATAACAGAGCAGACTTCTGATCTTGGCTTCCTATACTTAAACTTCAGATCACACCACTGGTACAGATTGCATTACACAATACGGAATAGCCTAGCTAGTACTGATATTGTTATTCAAAAAATTGCAATATCATGGCACAAAGCCTTAAGGTGCTTGAGTGAACCAAAGAAATCTTTCTGACTTGGGTGAGTACTATGTGGATATGCCAACAATGCGCACACATTTAAAACAATGCAAAGTTAATAGCTAATCTATCTATGTGCCAAGCCATCTCATGTTGATTGGCAGGGTCAGAAATAGAGATCATAAGAATAAAATAAAAAAGAACAATAAAAATAATACCACATACAATTAATAAAGTCATCATCTTCAAGAAAAAAAAGCAGCAAAATTAGATCTGCTTCCATTAGAGAAGACTCCAAGCAGCCTAATTTAGGCATGAGTTCAAGGCTAGTCCTGAAAAAGCACCAGTAGAAGAACAGGGAGATTCGGATTTGACTGTCTGGGGTATATTAAATTACTTGTTTCTGTTAACAACTGTCATGCAGCATGTGAGAGTAAGTTTTGCACAGAAAAAGCAAGACTTCAGATTTACCACAGAAAAAAAAATTTTTTTGGCCAGGTGTGACTGTGGGATCCTGGGAGCAGCTGCTCATTTTTAACTTTCTGTCCCTCTCTATTCTACATTATGACATAATAGTAGGTCCATTTAAGACAGCAGATTTCAAAAACATATAAACTACCTCGAGAACTGGGGGGATAAATTCCCTTTATCATGTTTCAATGGTGATTTTATCCAAGAGTAGTAGGTGATAGGAGATCTTTCCCTGTAAACCTTTCAGTTGCTCATCCTGCCATTGTGACAGATGGCAATCATAGAGCACTGTGTCTTTATTTTACAAGAGTACTGAAAAAATAACTGAAGTGATAAATCCTGTGCATGACTTTTGTTCCAGAGCTCTCCTCCTCCGGTGTAGAAAAGCTTTACAGTAGGCTTCCTTCATGATCCATAATATTGACTTTAGGTTTTTTAAATACCTAATCCAACAGTTTCAAATTAAGCAAATAACACTGCACCTGATTTGTGAACTGTCTTAATATGATGAATAGCTAGAAATATCTCTATCAACCTATTTATATAAACTCTAAGCTTTACACGGTATGGCTTGAACTCTTTCTCACCTATCATTGCTAGAAATGCTACCTACCTTATTAACATTACATACGTCTACTCATCATTATGACAGAAAAACAACATGATTATATTTACAGCAAGAGTCACAGCTGTGGGTGTCCCTTACAAAATGAAATTAGGTTTGATTTTGTGTCATGGCAATGTTCATTAATGACATGTACTCTCTAAAAGGGCAAGATCAGACAGATCCATGAATCATTGCAACAACAAAAATTAGTATCTTAGTGAGGGTCCACACGCCTCTCTCCTCTATCTGACTTCTCACGTATATTAGATGGCCTTCGTGTAAAACTGCTGGAATTTGACTCCCTCTGCCCTTCAAGGAGGAAACCCATGGAACACAAGGATGATACAATACATACATATATTAAGCCATCAACAAAAGCTCAACAGGCCTCGTTGACCACCTGAATAGAAGTGCTACCCAGATGGACAATACGATAAACCCTAAAAAAAAGCAACAAAAACTGCACACAATCTTGCACCTCCCTATTTTTTTAACTCATGCTAGAAATAATTCTACTATCAGAAATGAGCTAGCTCTGAAAAAACCCTTAGCTAAATTTGCAACACAAATTTAAAATGCTTTATTTTGGGAAAAAAAAAAAACAATTTCAACATTTTCTGAGAAGCTTACATCTGAAAATAAAGTTACCTTAGTTATAAGATATTTGAAGCAAGGAGCAGTTTTGCTCTGCATCCACAAAATGTCTGATAAATTCTTGGAAACAGATAAATAATAAAAATTACTACCATTTCTTAACTTCTCAAGCAGAATTTGAAGATTTTAAAATCCAGGCAAATCTACTTATCTGTATGATGCTGCAATAACAAAAATTATGTAATTTATAAAGAGCATAAATTGCTAGGTGAACCAGCAATTCTGGAAACACTGAGATAGTACTAAAACTTATCTTTATAGGAGAATTGAAGGCTAAAGATGTACACAAAATGTTTCAGTTTAGCTGCATATAAAGAAAAGTTAGAAATAAAGTTTAAATAAAATAATTATAAGGAACTCCTTTGGCATCTAGTTGATTTTCTATCAAGATTATAATTGCAGTGTCTTTAGATTTGGAAGCACCACCTTTCTGCCGCCATGTGTAAAGGAGTACAAGTACAGCTGGTGCACAATGTGGGGAAGGAAATGTCACAACTTTACTCACCAAAGGCTCTTTCTCCTTTTCTTAATTAAATATACATTAAAATAAAAAGTTCACTAGTTGAATGACTTAATGTATTTAAAGGATATGGTTTTTGACCTTTCTCTTAATTTTTATTCATTTTAAAAAATAAATTTCATGGTTTTAATAAAACAGCAATATTTGCTTTTAAGAGCAAACTTTAGACACAAACTGAACTGGCCTAATTCTTGAGAAACTGGTTTTAATGTGCCCTGGATAAACACTAAAGAGAAAATGGGACATTAGGTCATAATTTTCTAGATTTTTCTAGTTAATTACTTTGCTGCTAAGAAAATAGAATATTTACAGGACCAACAGTTTAAAACAATTGCCCTCAGTGATCAAAAGTAGGGAAACTCATAAGATATGGTAGGAAAAGCCATATGTGCTTATGATCTGCTTCACTCTAATTCTTACCAAAATAACTTCGCAGTTCATTAGTTTCCTTTTACATCAGCCAACTCTTTAAATCACCAGGTATGTTAGAGTTCTAGTTTGTTTCTCATTGTCTCAGAGACAAGTGAAAGGTCTTTAACCGTTCCTTATTCTCCAATCTGTGTAAAAGCTAACAGATCATTCCTGTAGGGCCCGTTATCTCTTTAGTGAGGTTCATAGAAAATCTTTCAATATCCTGTGTAATTACCATTACTGACACTAAACGTGTAGTAAAGCTGGTTTATTTTCCCTGAGAGACAGACACCACTAAATAGTAGTTTGTGAAACATATGTACATATCTATATATAGAGACACACCTATTTCTGAAATTACATATAGCTTAAAAAGAAAACTTATGGTTAAGATCCATTACTTCAAACTGATGTTCAAAAAGAACAAAAATGCTGACCTTTGCATGCTAAAATGCTTTGGTAGAAGAGCAGCATGTAGCACTAAAGATTATCTCCCAAACTTGAAGAGGATTGCAAAAATAAAAATGCAGTCGGTGTCCAACCAGCCGTCATTTCCTCCTACACAGGTAGAGCAGAGAGGGTAATATTACACTTTCTGAATAGCGGATGTTCACTCAATGCCTAATAAGACAAAAAAGCTTCATGCAAGAGGTTGTTGCTACTGCTCAGTAGGAATGGAGAGATTAAACAAGAAGGTAGCTGTGCTGCAAGGTTGTGCTGTCCCAGCCACTTTATTTCATGTATTCTTTTGGCAAATGAGACAGAAAAATCCATTCAGAGGGTAAGAAACTACTTGACTCAGGCGTGCTGCAGGCTCCAACAAACTTTTCAGAGCCACTAGGAAACCTCTGGTAGGAAATACAGTACTGGCACCATAACAGCCCTTCAAAGAGAGGGAAGAATGACCAAAGAGGAATATATGACACTCTGGGGCTGTTTCACAAACGTGCTAATCAGAAATAATTCCACTGAAGTCAACTGATATTTATAAGCATAATATGAAAGTAAATAGGAAGAGCATTAGATTTCTCCTAAGGATGTAGTTACACGTTCATTTATCTTGGTGGCAATGCATGTTAAATAGGTCTTGGCACTCTTTCTTGCCCTGCCAAGTGTTTATTTCTACCATCCAGAATTATAACGCAAAATACTTCTTAGTCCTGACCTCTGAAAAGCATTTATGTAAACAACTACACATATGCTCACACATAAAGCTACATGACATTAAAGAGAAACTGGCCTACTAAAATGATTTTAAATAGAAAAAGTACAATCTTTACACCAGTAGCAAATAATTAAAAACACCCCAACAAACACAAAACTGTCCCCAGCAAATATACAAAGAATGTTTTCTACTGAACAATGGTTAAGGGCAGTTTTTTGGAAGATAATCTAAAAATATATGGCTAGCTTCCTCTGACAGGCTACATTTTCAATCTCACACATTATATGAGCTTGTGGATCAATGGCTCAGAAATTTTCCTGTTCAGTCTAGTCAATTGTGCCCTGCAGTCTTGTTATGCCATGGCTGGGCAGGCACCCAATTCCCAGCTTGCCACCTAACTGACAGATGTTATTTCCAGGGATGTTGATAGGTTCTAAAGAAAAAGCCAAATTAAGAGCACATGGTAGTGGCCATCTTGCCCAGAACAAGTTGGACAGAAGGAAACAGAAACCAAAGTGATCCAGCGGTCAATCCAGAACCAAGAAAGCACGCGAGAGAAAAGAAGGATGCTTTGCCAGCAAGCTGAGGCAGGCAACAAGCATCCCACAGAGCCCAGGTCCTATGAGGTGCACTGTGGGAGCAGCTCCCCAACCCTCCATGGAACTGTGGATCACTCCCCAGTCCAAGGACTATTTAAAAGGGAGAGGATGTCCAGGGAAAATTACAGCTTCCTTCTTGCTCCAAATTGCTGTGCCAAAGCAGGAAGCCTTCAGCTTGGGGCCCTGAAAACATGAGGCTTTGAAGCAAAAGGCAAGTACTTGTAACGTGTATGACATAATCCAGGTAGAGGTGGACCCTTGTCACTGGTACTTCAATGCCTTATACCACCCTGCTTGTAAATCACTAATGAATAAAAGCAATACAGATAAAATAAGATGAAAACTCTGAAGAAATAAGTAACAACCAACCTGTATAAAGAACCAAACAAAACTTAATCATATACCTGTAACTTGGCCTGCACTCGTGGGCCAAAGAGGTTTAGGATTTTTTTCCCCTGTTGTTCAGTTCACCATGAGTTAGACTTTGACTTTAAAGTAATCAAAGCTGTTATGGCAACTGATTGCATTCAACTGATTTTTTTTAAATTGATACATGGATTATTTGGGTGTTCTTTCACTAAATGACCTTAAAGACACTGTCATCACTTTCCTTCTGATGAATCATGCCAAGTTCAGAAGGAAAAGCTTCCAGGAGTTCATCTCCTCTGTGACACCACTGAGAGAAGGAAAGGCAATTTTCCAAAAGAGGAGATGGAAAAATCTCTAGCAGAGTAATACCTGGAGGCATACAGTCATGATGGATTACGTACTGAGGAGCCACACTTCGTAATTTTAAAACCAGAATCAGAAGTCCGTACTCTGAAACACTTTCTCTCTGATACCATTGTAAACCTTACTGCATTAAGCAAATCTATCAGACTGCTGTTGGCAAGTCACTTCAAACACAACATGCAACTGCAGCAGAGAGGTCCTGAATGGTCGCAGCAAAAACAACACAACAGCTCATTTTGGAGAAACAACCAGAGTTACAAGCTCTTCAGAACTTCTTTCAGACTCTGTCCAGCTGTTTCTAAACGCACACCATGTGTGCAAGTTGTGTCTTTTCTTCTGCTGAGATGACTACTATGTTTGCAGTTTGCAAAGATGCAGTGAAATTCATTTTAGTTTTTTACTTAATGCCTGTGACGCAAGTGGCACCTGCATGCTGTGGAGCAGAGCTCCCCCAGCACTGACCTTTGGCCACGGCACTCATGGTTCTAAATGGATCTCGGCAACCTACTATTTTGTGGAACAGATTATTAGATGATTACTATGGAAATACAGGACAGTAGCAGAATATTAGCATAGTAAAATATAAGCCAATAAATACAGCAGTTGCTTGTTGAAATATAATTTCCAGTCAGGCAACTATATAGCAGTACAAACAAAACATAGGCAGCTTCTATCCCTTTTTAAATATTTAGTCTTTGAACCTTCTGGAAAATTACAGTAGGGTTTTTCATTCAGTTTGTGGGTTTTTTTGGTACGGTTGGGGTTTTTTTCCTAGGATATTACCAGTTTGCTTCTTCCCACACATGCAGGTGCATAGCTCTTATTTCTCCCTGGTAGTCTACTAGCTGAATAGCAAACAATCAGCGTTGATTAAGTTTATAAAAATGGAGTTCCTCATCTTGTAATCAATATTTTTGTTGAATTGCAACACTATAAATTTTCATGGCCATTTACTTTATTCCCCTTCCCATACGAACTAACCCTTCCCAACTAGTAGTTAGGAATGTAACCTATTCACACATTAAAATGATCTATTACCAAAATCCCCAGTGTGCTGTTTTCTGTAATAGATGTTTAAGTACCGTACTTTATATGCGCACACAAATGCACATGAATAAATCATTGAAATCTTTTTCAGATTCATTCCATTGAAACTACATGTATTCCTTAATCCTTCCCAAAATATTGACCTTTAATTAACCTGATCCACAGATGAACACACAAATCTGTATTTAAATTGCTTTCTTCTGAAATAAAGACGCTCTTAAAATTGCCTCAACATCCCAAAGTCTGGAAGAAAAACTGCAGAAACACAGGAATAAGTATTCATTGTAGTGGGTTTTTTTTCTGATTAATATATATTACATTCTTGTCTCTGGTATTTTTATGTTTACAATACAGAATTAAACTTCATAAAACTTCACCCACCTTGCCATGGTTGTATTCAGCTATGACATGAATGGGAATGCTATGGAACTGATCATGTTGCTATTTTCCCAGAAGCATACATCGCATGAGGTACTAAAACTTTAACTGCTCTCCCTACTCCTCCCTCCACCACATAAAAGAACTCCAGTCCGTATTACATAGCACCAAGCTTTCTTACAAACCCAGGATTTCAATTGTGCACACAGTAGCATGCCTGTACACTGTGAAGTGCGTGACAGCTAATGACATACCTAGTCTTGAATACCGTGACAAGTACATCAACAGGCCACCAGTTTTAACACATGGTTAACTGAACAAAGATTGATTCACCAAATGTCTTTTGTCCTATGTTAAACCTATTTTTCAAAGGTGCTTATATTGCTGTCTTCATTGCCACATCTGCTCAATGCCATGACCTCTTCATAGCTGCATCAGTCAGGAAAAGTTGTATTAATTCTTCTTCTGAATGTGCTTTAAGATCCATATATTTAAAGAAACATAATTTTTGAAAAAATTTGCACAGCTATAATATGATCAGCTTCTCACAGTAAAAAAAAAAAAAAGCAATGAGTAAATACTGCCTTTTATGTTGACTGCATTTGACTCAGTCACCTGTACTATCTGTGCTAAGGAACCCCCTCATAGAGGGCAAAGAGTCAAAGGGATAAGCTGTTGCAGAAAATACTACCAGCTACCAGTGGTAAAACACCTTTTTTTGACCTACTAGTGACGTGTTGCTGTACTTGGGCATCACTACAGAGAAGACCGTGTGTTATATTTATTAGAAACCTCATAGCTTTCCTCTATCATGAAAGTCATCTCACACCCATCAGGAGAGTAACAGGGAAGGAGGAATCCAAGTGTATGCAACAACATTGAAATCAGGCTTGAGCACTCTGGTACCCATTACCTCTCTAATGATGAATACATTCATCCCATCCTCACAGAGTCTCCCTGGTATTTTGGGAGCATTTTGATAACTTTTGATCAATTCTGGTGTGTACACAGTAAACCAACAACTGCTCAATTAAAATACACAGAACAGTATAAGGAATATGTTGGAAACATGCAGAATAGTGTTTACACAGCTTAGAGAATCACAATCAACTTTTACAGAGGATATGGTTAACTTAACATTCTTAATTATTCTGGTTTTAGAGTACTGAGTGTTAAGATTAATACACACCCAACTAACTATAACTTTCTAAATTACAGAGTCCTATCACATAAAAAAGTGCCATATTTCATGTCTATGGATGAAGAAAATGCTCTAAAATACATACAGCACTAAAATTCCTATCACAGACCTCAATCCTTGACAAATGTCTGTAACACTTATGATACCAGAGTAAATGTAGGCACTAGAGAACAGAAGTTATTATTGAGAGGAATGTTTTATACCATGCAGAGAAGTATTCTTAATTGAGAACTGTAGAAAGCCTTTAAAACATTCAAAAAGGGAGCAGCGGTGGGAAGTACTGAATCAGGTACCTTCAAATATATTGTGAAAAGCAGTCACATGCTTAACTATGCATACTATCCATCTGCCTGACTTCAAAGTTTGTGAAGCTTATTATATCCTCAGATGAACTCATCAAATAATTATGTCTCAGATTAAGATATCTAGGTGAAAAGACACCCGATTCTCCTTCCAGCTCCTCCATTAACTTTTCTGTGATCATTGGCCTATTATTGAGATGGGATTTGTAACAGAGCCTAAAGGAATTCCGCAGGGAAATTCCACGGAAATTCTCTGACAAAAGGGCATCTCGCTTCTTTATACTTCAAAAGTCTCAACCATAATATTCCAGGGGATCAGTTTCACCATCTGTGGAATAATTTAGTTCTTCAACTCACAGGACTCCTGTGACAGAATTAATATTCAAAAATTACTTCAACCTTTTATCCTAAGAAGAGCATACCACAGTTGGATAAAAATGTACGTGTATTTAAATACATACATGAATAAAAGTATTCTTAATTCCAACAGATCTATTTCAGCATAGATGTAGAAATCTATTACAAAAGATGATCATCTCCCTCATGCATTTCAATGGTATCTAGAAGAGTTCAATTCATTAGGATATGAAGCTCACTTGTGCTAATGAAAACACAATGCCTCTCTCAAAGGTTTCTGATACTGGCCACGGAAAAAGGTAGCAGAAGTGCATAGACAAAGAAAGAGACACCAGAGAGGTGAAGCAGGTCAGTTTGCTGAGCTCCATGAGTAGCAGTCTACTTCAAACTGAAGAGCTTCCTGCAAAACGTGCATTAGGAGTCAAGTACTCTCTCTGTCCCCATATGGTTCTGTGATTAACAACAGAAAACTTACATTGTTGTGCCCTTATATACACACATAGTATGTATAGTCCATGTAAATGAGAGCTCCTGACAATTAGATATACAGAAAACATGAAAAATATAAACACGCTGAGTTATATGTCAAAAAGTTAGGAAATGCCAGAACTATTGTGACTTGTAACTCAAATTTAGACCTTTATAGAAATATATTGTGATCCAGTCTCTGATTATATGGTTTTTCCATTTTCTTCCACTAGATGTGCTTAATTTAGGCTGTGGGTATGTTAAATTGTACAGTCTCCTAGGAAGAAAGGGAATGGAGAAACTTTGTGAGAACAAACTGAATGTGGCCTTGAAACATTTAGAGATTCTGCCTGTTTCAGTTCTAAAACTACTTTCCCCTTTGCACTCCACAGAGGTATACTGACCACACATGGCTAGTACAGAAGTAAGCATAACAACATTTTGATGTGGTTACTTGCACTTCAGTTCCCATTAGGGTAATGGGCACTTTGGTTTTATGCACATAAACAGCCCTTATGACAAAAATATTACTGAAAACTGCAGTTGAGTTCAGAGTATACACTGGAGGAAGTGTATACTCTGACAAAAATAGACAAAATAGCCTATCAGAATGAAAAACACAGAAACTGCATATTTAAATGACAGCATGCACAAGTGTAGTTAGGAGAGCCAGAGTCAAGGAAGGTTTGCTTGTTTATACGTCCATGGCTAAGAGGAACATTTGGATGACCAATTACAATACATAAGTAAATTGACTGAGCAGTAGAATTATTTTTAAGTGCAAAATATGGCCCTAGAGTCACATCAGTTAAACTGCAACAGAAATATATGGAAAGATGGAGTAGAGAGCGTGCCCTTGCTGATCTCTCTGTTCAAAGTGATTGCCATACAGAGGCAACAGAATTAGACTTCTCCCAATAATCTCTTCCTTCCACTGACTGCCAAAGAAAGGCTTCTGATTTATATATGCAAACAGGCACATGCATAAACACATGTGTAAACACCCACCCACATATACATGTACTTAGGAGAAACATACTGGAGGTAAGCCCTCTCTTGCTGTCATAATTTAGGGCAGACATAGAGAACTTGAATACTCTCAAGTTATGAATGTTTGAACTAGAACCACGCTACCATCCAGGAAAGTACGCCTTATGGAAACAGCTAGTGCATGATTAACTAGTGTCTAAATCCCTGTCGGGAAGCAAAACAATTATTCTTAGCCATAGCACAGTTGCTGTATCTGTATTAAGGGGAGGGAAGAAGAGGACCGTCTGCAGACCCTTCTAATAGGCAGCCACAATAAAAAAAATGCCCCAACAATTTCAACAAGTGCATTTTTGTTATGCTCTTAGAAGCTGTGAAATCCCTGCCTTGGACACTGCAAGACATGACAGCAAGGCAGTCCAAGTATAGACTAATTCTGCTTTTGCTTTTAGCACTGCATGCATAAAGCAGCAATACTGATTTCAGGGGGGAAATCAGCACCATGAGACACACACAGCTAGGTGGCTATCAGACAGTCCCTGAAGGAGCAGAGTAGATACTTATAGGATGAAAAGAAGCTACCGAGGAATAGGAAATGGACAATTTGTGTCCACTTCCATGAACAAGTAGTTTGCAAGTCAAAAAGAGCCAATGGAAACCATGGCACAGAGCACTGGTCCTCAGTCTCTCTGTGTTGTGACCTGAAAGTTCAGTGACGGTTCGTACAAATAAGAGACAAACAGCATTTCAGCATAGCAGGTGGTCCATTATCAACTCACTTGTGTAACTGCTTCAAAGCTGTTTGGAACACAGCTGCATATTACTTATTTGTAAATAAATTTCTTACTAATAAAGGTAGAATGAAAAGAATGGATACAGATATGCATATAAATTTAGCCTATATTGAGCTGGGTTGCTACAATTTAAAACTGTATTTGATGTAGTCTAATTAGAAATATTGATTAAAATGAAGCCAGCTCACTGGAAGGATGATGATAATAGGCTAATAATAACAATTGATTTTGCTTTGATAAATGAACCAAAATGCGAGCTGAAAGTACTCAGATTTTGACCTATTTATGGCCCACATTCCCTTTGCTTCTTTGCTTTGTTGAGTTTCTGCAATTTGTCCAGAATATAATGATAAACTTGAAAAACACATAATTCACAGAAGGATTTGACAACAGCCGCTTCTATGATGGCCCATTTTGAAATGCAGAGTTCTTGGGTTCCCCCCTTGCTCCACTCCAGCTTTACTGAATTACATGTAGTGTGTGAGCAGCAGTAATAGTAATTAAAAATAATGAGGCCTGCTAGGTCTGCTAATTCTATTATCTTTATAGCATCAGGCTTCAAGCAACTCACCAGCAAAACAGCCCAAATGAGAAATCTCTTCAGAAGGTTCAGTGGCTGTTTACAGTGCAACAGGATAATCTTTCTAGCCTGGAAATAAATAAATAAATAAAATCAGAAAACAAAATCAAAAGCAGACATTAGTACACATGGTTCAGGAAAAAGCAAAGGTTAATTGGTTGATACTTGGCATAAAAATATCCTATTATTTTTTCCTCCCCACAAGAAAATCAGGCATAACTATATAAGGTGCTGTATCATTAAATTTTTATTATTATTATTTTCTGCAAAAACTCTTGTTTCTTCATGGAGTAAAATTAAGAGTAGAATTTTGCATACTCTGACTTTCTGTGTACCCTATTAACTCAGCGTAAAAACCACAAAATGTTTCAGGAACCTTCTGCTACTTGCAGCTTCTCTTCTAACTTGCAGGGTGCTAAAAGCAGGACTGAGGTGTAAGTGTAAAACAAGACTATAGCACAGTAGGTCCTTTGTCTCTCCAAAACTATTAAAAACAGAATTTTATTTTATTACTGCTACACTCTGATACCATCTCTGAGCCCCACAAGCTACAAATGATCAGTAGGAGAAGCTTTCTGCAGCTCCCTAACACTTAATTCCTTACGTGACAAGTGAAACAGGAGAATTTCAGTTCCTAGGTTTAACATGTGCAAAACAACTTTCAGAAGATGATTAAACATTGTGCAATCTTCCTGTTTCTGCGGGCAACCAAAACCAGTAGCCTTCTGGAAAACTACGAATAGGCACCCTCTGACTCTAGAGCCTCCTTCAGCAGCTCATGTGCGTTCACCGCATCACCGGCTCTCAAGTAATGTCTTTAGCCACCACGACTGGAGGCACATTTTCAGCGTTAGAGGTGAAATGCGCACGTGTGTGTGCGCACACACAGAGGGCTCGGGGGCGGGGGAGCTTGCAGTAGTTAAATATTTTTTGTATCCTGTATCACAAGGTTTATCAAAGGAAGACCGTGGCTCTAATTATAGTATTTGGCCTCACTACAAGCATCCTCAAATCTCTTCTGAATCACAAAAGTGACTGATGCCATTAAGACACTAAAAACATAGCTATTTAAGAAGATGATCACAATACATCACAGTAAACACCAGGAAATTACACATTACTATTTATAAATGTTTCCCAAAACCTTGATCCTCTTGCAGCAGATTTTAGAAGGTAATCCAAACTGGCAGGCACTGTGGTAGCAGATATTACTTGCAGACTAGAGATGAGGAATAAAATTCAAAATAAAAACATTCAAGAAATGGAACTTGCATTTTGCATGAAAAAACACCTAAGTAGTCTAACTTTGTTTTTTAATTTTTAAATAGAACTGAGAGTAGAAATACAAAAGATAATAATTTCTCTCAAGTATATTTTCATGTTGTTTGGAAGATTATACAAAGTAATGTCATTGACACTAAATGCCATTTCATTTTGCTATTTAAATGGCAAAATTGAAATCCCAAAATATACCACAAAAGAGATTTTTTTATTTTTTTTTTAATTTTGTGACACCACCTTCACTTATTTGGAATGTTTTAACTAGCTCGAGGTCTTTCCATAAATTACTCTAGGATATATTTTAGGATATGTTTTATTTTTAAGATACATATCTTAACATTAAGGAGTTTGCAGGCTTACTCTTTTTAATACAATTTTTTCTTCTAAGTTTTTTTTTTTTAAGGTAATGATAGAGCATACCTAGTAATTCTGAAACAAATGCACTTACCTTAACAGACAAAACTACAGAGAACTTCTTTTTCAGGAACATATTTGTACTCCTCGATCAGGAAGTTATGCAGCCAGATTCAGTTGCTTAATTGAGGGATTAGTAACAATCTGCATCTATATCCTGTGTAACACAGTAAAACAATCAAACAAACAATAAGATAAAAATTCAAAACTTTGCATGAGAAATAAAAAAAGAAAAACCCATGCACTTAATTATTCAATATAGAAAAAAATGGGCATTAGCCTTGAAACATTTTTTCCCATATTTCTTTTACTTCCTGCAGCAACAGAAATATCTGAATAATAATGCAGATGATATTTATTTCAATAAACAATATCCTTTGCACGACTTGCTTTCTCCATGATTTGCTACTATTCTTTCAGTATGTATACCTTACACTCATATTTCCAGTATTTCTATGCAATCATCAAATTCTATACCACATCTTTGTGGTACATACAGTATGTATGTAGCCTGTTCAGAAAGTGTGGCCGTCTGCCTGAGTTGTGTTGCCATCTGTCTGTGGATTCCTCCACATCAGAAGCTGCAAGGAGGCAACAGCAAAAGCAAAGGTCAGAGGCCAACAACAGAAATTGAGAAATAGCTCATATATATATTTCTATAAAATAGATATGAAAAAAATCTTAAAATCCAGCACAAATGAAAGCCAGAAAGAGTACTGCCCATCTGAGATGTAGTAACTAATCTCTGGGATCTGTGCATCACTTGCTGGAAACAGCTGGAGCTGGGGGGGACCTGCAGGAGATGTTTACCAGCACCTTCTGCATCCAGCAAACACAGTATCCTGAGACCTCCAGCTAACCCAGACTCTTGTCCTCCTTTCCTTGTGATGTGCACAGCCCTGTTTTCCTGAGACTCAGGCAGAAATCCACTACCCCTTCTATTTTATATGCCTACTATCAACACGAACATTATCTAATGTGGATGTTGTTATTTTAGGACATATTCACACAAGAATCTTCACATGGTTCTCCACACATGTATATATGAACGTTGACTTCGTTTCCATCTGTTTGGGAAAAAAAACAAGCTGGCCTTGGTTCTCACATGCAGAAAAGCAAAGACAATTCATCACTGTGTGTTTCAAATACCTTAACAGATTGAGAGAAGTTCAAACACAGACTTCCAAGAATAAAGATCAAAGCATTGAACATGCAAGCGTAGAAGCAGAATCATCAATGATTTTAATGGGAGTTTTGAAGAGACTCTAAGTTCAGATCTGTTATGCATTTGATTCAGCAGTGGTTGTTTATTTTACCATCTCAGTTTTTTATCCCCAATGCCTTCTTCCAACTATCTCATGTATCATACTCATAATTGCTGTGGATTGGAGAACACCATTCTGTGGATTGAGTGGAAATGGAAAGCATAGGAGGGAAGTCACAGATAATTACACTGGTTCACATTAGTCAGAGTCCAAGGTAGTGCTGGCAGGGAAATGCAAGGAAATATGAAATTGCTTTTCAGCCTGATGCTGGAGAGCTGCCGTATGGAATCACAGGGAAGGCGTTCAGGGAAAAATGTATTAAAAACCAAGTGGTACGTTCCAAAGAGAGGCAGCCCGTCCCTACTTCCTTTCAGGGATTCGCAACAGAGTACTGGAACTCCTAAAGGAAAAATTCAGTAATTTCAGCTATAACCTCTGAACAAACGTATAAACAACTTCAATGGAATAAAAAAAAAAGAGAGCAATAGACCCTTCTGAATATGTGGATTTAGGCAACAGAAGCAATCAATCTCACCAGTGCAAGAAAAGAGCACAGGGAAAATGCATGACTCCAGCAAAACAGATCATATATCCACTCTCATTGGGAACTTTCACAGCAACCATCTGCATCATTGTTACTTTTAATTAAATGCACATTAACACAATGGTGATAAAAGGCTTTTGTGACATATGAGTAAAATGATATCTTACAGCACTCAACATGGTTCATTTGTAAGGAAAGCATAAAAGTAATAATTAGGAAGTTAATTTTAATATCATCTTAATCAAACATCATTACAAGCTGCCATGTAAAGTGTGGCCTTGCCCTCTGTTCCCAGTTCTTTGCTTCTACCTTGGGCTGACACTAACGACCACACTACTGTAACACACGCTGGATCAGGAACCGAAAACTTACCAAGTAAAAGGGATTGGTTTCTCAGGTGGGATCAGGCCCCTTGTTCTAGGTCCAGGGCATGACCACACAGACACATACGTACTCAAGCACGCAGGAGGAATGGGGTGAGCACCTGGCAGTGATAGGGAGGGGGAACTGTCCCTTTCAACAGCACTGCAGAATTATGGCAAACGGAGCTGGCTGTATAACCTCAGCCTGGGCATCTGATCTTCTCCGAGGCTACAATCAAACAACAGTGTTAAATAGGTTCTGCTGAACAGAATATGTTCCAATATACATATATCAATTGTACGTCTTAAAGCTCTTCTGAAACCTACAAAAAGAATGACTTCCGTGCCTATCAGCAGAAAAGGCAAAACCTGTCTTTTCAAGGTTGTGAAAGAATTGCAGAAAGAGAAAATGGCTAGGCAAGAAGAGTTAACACATTTCTCATTAATGCCTTGATAAAAGTTCATTCCACACACACACTATCTGCTTACTTTCCAGATGGAACATATTAAATTAATTGGGTTAAGCATGCTTGGTTAATGGCGCTACAGAAAGGGTACCCACAAACCTACACTGAACAGGTACAGCAGCTATGCAAGTCAACTAACTCAGCAAAGGACTACAGAAAGCCCCATTTTTATCTATACCAATTACTTATGGCTCTTTCATATAAGGAACAGAATGGGAATATTTTTCTAAATGGCAACAGCTTCTCATAAGCTCCTGACTTACACTATAGCCAACCTCCTTCTGCCATTATCAGCCTCACAAAGCCAGAAGTCATCACTTTGGTATGGAAAGACTCAGCTTTACAAATAGACTGCTATTATAATTGCTTTCTGGCTCTAATTAGTGCAAATTTTAATCTGCTGAGGTTACATATGCCAGAACTGGTCATTCTTCTAAAATTAATTGTATGTGTGCTCCCCAAATCCTACAGTAACAGACAGCTCAGAAACGGGAGTCCTACTGAAGACAGGGATAGAAAGAGCTGACAGATTCAAGTTTAGTCCCCAGCATCACCAAATGGTGTTTAATGAGGATCTTTTCAAATGGGTCATCAGGAGATATTCATACAGTAGAAAATAAGTCAAAATTTCATTGACTAGTGTTTCCTACTGGCTCTGAGACTAGGAAGATGCTTTCTGTTGTGCCTAAATGCTTTCTGTTGTTGCTAAGGAGATTGGAATTGCCTTCTTTACATATGATGGGCATATCTGCACGCCTCATTTTGATATCTGTTAAGTAGAATGAAAGCTTATTTGTTTTGTTTGAATGACTCTGTTAAGTTGAAATAGCTCTGCCACTGAAAAAAACAGATGCTGGAGCTGGCCTTCCTAAACTCAAGGCAAAGCATGCCGTAAATATAATTATGACTGGTTTTGTCTTGTCTTTGTACCACTCTGTCCAAAATCTATACTATTTGTAACAACAAAAGTAGTATCACAAAATACATTTTCTACACTACTTGCTAAAAATGGCTGACTATATCTCAAACTGAACATTTTAATCTGTCTTCAACATAAACATGGAAATCATAAAAAGAAAAATCTGTACTCATGGTCTTTAATTTAGCATGCCTTCCAAATTTTATAGAATCTTACAAGAATCAAGATTTTACAGAATCAAGATTCCAAACATGGAAAAGGAACACACACTGCCATTAATGTATAGTGTGCTACCCAAAGCAGAACTGAGGAGACAAGAGTGCTCACGAAAGTCACCTTTACAAGTGAAAAGAAATTCAACTGTTCGGCCTGGTGAGCACGCACCACTGAGGGCACCATTCTGGTCCTGGCCTGGCATGATCCAAGTCCCATCTCTCTCAGTTCTCTCTTCCTCCTCCCTCCTATTCATTCCTACTTTTCCTTTTTGTTACCATTGCCACACACACACACAGTCGTGCTAAAAACTCAGTTCAGGGAACTGATTCAGCTGAAAATTAGCTGAGGAGGAGGAGGAACAGGGACAATGAGGGTCAACAGGAGCAGCCTGCAATTAGATTGGCTTAAACTGATCTTGAAACAATACCCTTAGTACCAAAAAAGGCTATTCCTCTTTGTATCTATCAAGACATGGTACAAGTCAGCTACCCCATTTAATTGCATCGGCATAGCTAAAAGCTATGAATGAGAGAGGAAGGAGATAGCCTTGTCTGAAACTTTATAATGCAACCTGGTGCACTGTAGACATAATAGAATTATTTGCTAAGCCAGTCCACACATTAGAAGAGCAGCTGCCTAGTGCCTAACTACAAAATTACTCTGTAAATGAAAAGCAGGAATAAAGAGTAGCCAAATGGAAAAATACTTCCTGACCCGGCCAAAGAAAATAATTTACAACAGTTTCCCAGCACAGAGAAAGAAAAAAGGGTGCATGCACAGCACTAAGATCTAGAAACTGAACTTCAGGGTCCTCAGCAAATAATTAGATATTTGAATGGGTGTTTCAAAGGCAGTTATCTAGGGAGAAAAAAGGTACACTTCTTTTATTACATAGTTTAATGAAGGAGGATATTCAAGATCTAAAATTTGACATTTAAGAACAAGAAACTGATACTGTATTAATATTTATATTGCAAAATCATCTGCAGCTCCTTACCGCCTTTCATTCAGTGATCCCCAAGTTCTTTACGTGTGGTGTACAATGTTGCAAACCAAGGTTAATTCTCCAAAGTCAACAGAGGGACTATGTTATAAAGTTAGTCCATCCCTAAATGGAACTTATCGCATAGCAACTTTATAGGCATGGAAATAGTCACAGACTTGCCCAATCGCACGGCAAACAGAAGAAAAACCCCAAGGTGTCATTCCTTCCCCAGTGAAATAAATGACAAAAAAATCATATTGGCCTTCCCTTGTGCTTTTCACCATAGTTGTTATATTCTCAGCAAGTTTAAATTCTTTTAATTTCAATTAACTTAATGGATCTAATGCAATTTACTCCCACAAATGATCTGCCTTAAGTATTCTGATGTACCCATTCAGCTATAACTAGGGGAATTCAATTCTACTTATTACCCCCCTCCCCCACACCCCGAAAAAAGCTAGTTTTATACTTTTGCCCATAACAGCTTTGGGACTATGGTAAGTAAAAATAAGTGCCTGCCGCCTTAATATTGTCATCACATGGCTAATTAAAAACATGTCTCCATTTTGGAGGCCCAGACCTTGGAAAAACACAAGTTTTGGCAGACTCGTCCTAGTTGCTAGTACATGTTTATTCATGTTATGCAGTTTTGGATTGATAGTGTTCTGTGCACAAGAGGAACAAGACACATAATATTTTCTAGAGATACACACAGAAAGAGCTGAGAATGTAATTTGCACTGTACTGCCTATACTGTACTCTTAACAAGAAAAATGCTGTTGATATAAAAATTCTGTACCTGGCTACCATCAGGGTTTTTTCTTTATATTTTTTTTCAGCAACTCTATCAATTTAAAGGAAGCCTCATGTCTTTCAGGTGAACCCTAAATATATACATATTGAAATAAACAAATACAGGGACTACATACGGTCTGTTGACCCACGGGTTCTTTTGGATGCTGCAACTGAAATAAGCATTACTGAACATTATCCCTAAATCACCATGGGACAACCAAGAAAAAACTTTCTCAAAGTCGTATTTCAAGATCACAGCAGAGGTAGGGATGGAAGCCAATTCCCCCAAATTTCTAGTCTGCACTTCAAGCTTTTGAGAGCTGCATATTTTTAAAAAGAGATCTGGAGTTTCAAAGGAAGAACAGATACACTGGAATTAGTGATCACTGCTTCAGATAAGGATCCAGCTCTCCCTAACTTCCACATCCAGTTACTGGATGTGTCCGGTTTTTTCATTGTTTAAGTTTCATGAAGTGTGCAAAGCTCGACTCTCGGCCCTCCATGTAAATGCTGAAAAAATTATGCCTATGCACAAGGTGGTTTCAGTGACTTAGTAGGTGATAATCTTCCCTGTGCTACAATCTATGAAAAACTTCATTCACAGAAATAAAAATAAAAGCTTTCATTACCTTTTAAATGCAATAAGGAAAAATACAAGCACACTGACATATTAAGCCCATTTTATTTGTTCATATTCTGTCAGAATAAGAATGCTAACCCTCTTATCTATGCAAATTATCATTTTAGAATTTGTCTGCGACACTTACATGCCTCCCATCATTCTGCGACATAAACCAATTCAGCAGGTAATTTGGATTTCCCTTGTAACAAAAAAAAAAAAAAAATCATGTCATAGTGTTATTGGTAGTGAAATAGCTAGTATTATCAAAGATTATTACTATATATGAAGGCACATGTTCCCAGGACTACACAGAACAGAATACTGAGAGGCAACAAAAAAAGGCATTTAGAAGCCAGTAATAAAAATTATTTGATATATATTAATAGAAGCAGGTGATATCTGTTTCCCATGGCATATACTGTCTCTTTCCCCTCTTCCACTTACAAGACAGGGAAAAAATTGACACACACAAAAAAACCCCAAAACATAGCAAAAAAAATAAAAGCTGTCACGCACAAGAAAAAAAAATATATTTTATATATAAATTTAAAAAAATATATAAAAAGAGTGTGCGTGTGTATATCTATCTATCTATCTTTTATTTAAGACATTCACCTTTTGACTGCTTGAGATGCCTTTCTGGAAATGTGAATGTTTGGTAACCACATCTACTGTGAACCAGGAAACAGAGACAATATCTTTTCCTACGGAGTGAAATGGAACGAAAGTGAGTTCTGTAAGCTCAGTTGTAGATCACGTAACCCAAAGCTGACTCAATTTCCTTCTACAGTTAACAAATCTAATCAACACCCTGTCACCAACTGACTTTCTGAGAAGACTTCTGAGATTTAATGAGCTCAACTAGAAGTGCCAATGAACCGATATGGATGTGGGAATTAGTCAAGACTTCTGCAAAATAAAAAAATTACAGAAAACATACTGCTTGGCAGAAAACGAACTCAAATTTATCTGAGAATATGGTGCTCTCTGGATAGAAAGTAATAAGAAAGCATTACATTTTCTCAGTGCTACTGAAAAATTGCCAAGTAGAGACATTAATGTAAATAATTAAGTATAAGTTTGGAAAGAAAAATAAAATACATAAATTGATTCCTTAATGATAATTTCTTCTGATATGCCCTAAAATTCTAGTGAACGCAAACTAACTTGCAGACAGGAATGGAGGTTTCTTCCCCCAAAATCAGAGTAGAGGTGGAGGGAGCCCACAGACATCTTAGCAAACTAATTTATAGTCCATCTTTTTACACATCAGCAGTGTTCTACTTCACTTGTTTATAAAACCAACATTTAAACTTCTCTGAACTGTTTCTGAGTACATCAGATACTTGTAGCATTGATTTATAATAATAATAATAATGAATTCTTGCTATTTTTATTCAAATATAAGATACAATATCACAAAATTTGAGAAGACTCTATTCTTAACGAATGATACAAATGAAAAATGCAACTATAGGATATTCCATCAGGAAATTTTTACTGGGATACAACTCATTATGGTCCTTCAACTGGAACAGAATTAGTATTATAAATTCTAGACAAGATTTAAAGGAAAAGAACCTGTAAAAATAAATTGGAGAAAGAAAAAAACCAGCACAGAGAAGATTATTGAAATGAGGATGGTTGATGCAGTTAAAGCTGCACAAAACATCCAATATACAAGGAAAACATTTAAGAAATAGGACCATATTTTTTTACTTGTTAAGCTTTAAGAGATACTTAAAACCTACTGGAGTTACCACAGCATGTGGGAGTCTCATCATGGAACCAGCCCTGTTATAAACTAGGCGAGCTCTCAGCAAAGGAACAGCCACCCAGCCAGCCCATTCAGTGTAAGCAGAAGGTGATGGATGCAGAAGGACCAAGATGTGGCTTTAAGGCATTTCAGTACTTTCATGCTTTCTGGAAGAGATGATTACAGTAATAACTGGTTGTTTTGGTTGATACTACTAGATGAAACATTGCAGTACTTGGCTAATTTTTACTCAGCTGAGCTGCCAACTGACTGTATGGTCGTCATTCAGTATCAATTCAGTTTTGGCCCAAGGTTTTCATTACTGCGTTTCTGTTTGGATAGTCTCAGATGTGGCGAGAATGTCAGAATGCTGAGGTTTCTGTTGGAAGGATTTGCATACATGTTTATGGGATCTTTCACATTTGTGACTTCAAGCAGAGTATTATTAAGTGCTACAATGAGCATAATTAAAATGCACAATTTAGAAAGTTCAGGGTTGTTTTTTTTTTTATTAAACAAAAATAAGAATGACCATTTAGTAATGCAAAACATTAATAACAGGGTTCATAGTTCTGGGAAAATCTACATTAAAGCCAGCCAGGCAAAACCACAGCGTCACTCACCTCTGTGCAGCACGCAGTGACCTGGCTCTTGCAGCTTAGTTCCTAGTGTGGTAGGAGCACACTGTGCCAGCTTGCCACTGTGTATTGGACTCCTCTGAAGGCCAAACTCAAAATCATCAATCAGTAGGAGCCT
This sequence comes from Aramus guarauna, assembly GCA_013400195.1. Classification (NCBI taxonomy): domain Eukaryota; kingdom Metazoa; phylum Chordata; class Aves; order Gruiformes; family Aramidae; genus Aramus; species Aramus guarauna. The sequence goes on along the minus strand of VXBL01006975.1, from coordinate 635,627 downwards.
CTTGGCACTCTGTGAAGCTGCAGCAAGAATGAAAACAGCCGTTAGTCATTGTTTAATAGGCTTTTTAATGTGAGTGTGGTGAATGATACTTTTCAGCCTGCTTCTGCCTCCCCTCCCCAGCTTTTCTCATCTCCCAGAGAAAGGAACCAGAGGAAAAACAGAAAAACACGAAGGTACAATACATGGTAGCTGATACCCGGTCGTTGACACTAAACTGGGACTTCAAAATGGTACCTCTGGCTGTTAACTGCAAAGTCCCTACAAAACTGCCTCAGGGAGACACCGAGGCATGAAACAAATGCCAACCTAAGGGGCAACCTTTTTCCCTTCCCAGTAACTCAAAAATCTTAGGTCTTTTCTTTGCCTTTTCTATGCAACTTTCTCATTAAGACAATCAATCCAAGAGAATGTCACATTATATTTTTTCAGCAAAGTAAGTGCATACTTGTAGCAATAAGGTGGCTGACAAAGACAATTTCATAATGTATTTTGACTAAGAATTTTTACCCACATCAGCTATATATGTTTTTTTACCCAACAGCCAGCTATACACATTTTAACATTGCTTTGAAAAGCAAGCAAAATTCTTCATTCTTTCACTATCACCACTAAGAAGCGTGCAGTTTAACTGTGTACTAACAGCCTCCCTGACCGCCTATATCTCAAAGAGGTATTGTAGATGCAAGATTTGCATGCAGTCTCATATTTGCAGTTTGTAAAATTGTCTGGGGATTTTTTTGTGTTTTGGTGTTTGGGTTGTGAGGTTTTTGTTTAATTCAAAACAAGTGCTAAACCAAGCTGCACATGTAATTACTAAATCAAGTGTATGCAAACTGCATCTGTGTGTCAAGCAGCTTGCACTATCACAGTCAGAGTAACTGGGCATGAAAAGCCAAGACTTTGGCAAACACCTAGAAGTGTCCTTCAATAAAATCTCTTTATTCAGATATGGAATAGTCCTGCACATTCACGTTCAAGAGGAGCTTTCTGTTAAGAAGGGCTCTTGTTTAAAACAAAATTATTATCACTTTCTCAGATGTATTCTAAACTTAGGAATATTTTGTTTCCTAAGAGTTTGATTACAGATTACGTCTGCTGACCTGCTTTAAAGCACACAGTCCCAAATACTGCCAATAAACAGGCCAATAACTTGATTCAGGAGGATAAAACCTGTGGTTTCTCTACACCAAAATTGATCCTTCCATGAAAACAAAAGGAACAGGCAGCTTTGTTTCAAACAAAAGACAACTTCATCCTGCAGGCTGTTCTCTGCAGACATTAGGTAACAGATTTTCCATTTATAACTCATGACAATTTATGTGTGAATGACATTGTAAATGAAAAATCACCACAAAATTCAATCCACACCAATGGGCAGCAAGAGGAGACTTTCTCCTCCCTAGATATGTTTTTACATTGCTCTACAGTTTCTGTGCACCCTCCATGCAACATTGAAAGAAATAATGAGATCTCTAGTGATGGCTTTCACTGTTTTCCATTTTCCAGGGTGAGTATGTTGGTTTAGAAAGGGATTGAAAGGATTTAGAGACTTGCTTTAAACTGGAAACCTGGTGAATAGCTGGTGGCCAGAGGCAGATACAAACTCAGCAAGTTGGGTTGGAGCAGGCACAGCTCAGCAGCCTGGGAAGTAACATAAATGACAGGGATATGGCCCTTGCGCCTGGGTCTTTAGAAGACTTGCACCTTGGAGGTCGCTCCACAGTTGCCACAGGGGTGGCAACTGTGAAAAGCTGTTAAGAACCCCCCCCATGTCTGATAGAGCCAATACCAGTTAGCTCCAAGACAGACCTACTGTTGGTCAAGGCCAGTTGGTAATGCCTCTGGGATAACACAGTTAAGAAGGGGAAAAAAAAACCCAAAACATCAAGAGAGGAGTGAAAATATGAGAGAGAGAGAAACAACTCTGCAGACACCCAGGTCAGTGCAGAAGGAGGGGCAGGAGGTGCTCCAGGCACTGGAGCAGAGATTCCCCTGCAGCAGAGCATGGTGAGGCAGGCTCTCCCTTTGCAGCCCATGGAGATTGATGGTGGAGCAGATACCCACCTACAGCTCACGGAGGACCCCACGCCAGAGCAGGTGGACATACTCGAAGGACGCTGTGACCTTGTGGGAAGCCCATGCTGGAGCAGGTTTGCTGGCAGGACTTGTGACCTCGTGGGGACCCATGCTGAAGCAGTTTGTGAAGAACTGCAGCCTGTGGGAAAGACTCATGTCGGAGAAGTTCATGGAGGACTGTGTCCTGTGGCAGGGATCCCATGCTGGAGGAGGGGACGAGTGTGAGGACTCCTCCCCCCTGAGGAGGAAGGAGCAGCAAACACACGTAATGAAGTGACTGCAACTCCCATTTCCCGTCCCCCTGTGCTACTGTGGGGGAGGAGGTAGAGAATTTGGGAGTAAAGTTGAGCCCAGAAAGAAGGGAGGGGTGGGAGGAAGGTGTGTTAAGGTTTAGTTGTTATTTCTCATTACCCTGCTCTGATTTGATTGGTAATAAATTAATTTTTCCCCAAGCCGAGTCTGTTTTGCCTGTGATGGTAACTGCTGAGTGATCTCTCCCTGTACTTACCTCAACCCACGAGCCTTTTGTGGTATTTTCTCTCCCCTGTCCAGCTGAGGGGACTGACGGAGCAGCTTTGGGAGGCACCTGGTGTCCACACAACCCACCACAACGGTATGGATGGAATGGAAAACAGAGCCAGTCTCCATGACCAGCAGGCTAGTCAAAGAATAGTCAACAGTAAAATAAGTAGACAGTGAAGTTACTTTAGGAGACAGCTTAACAGAATAACTACTCAGTCGCTCAGAAGGGGCCTAGCCACTGACACGACACTAGGCATTGTCCCAGGGAAATGAGACACAGGCATGAAGTGCTGCTTCCATTCAGATGGAAATCCTAACCGCTCCTTTGGCTAATGCTTTGCACATATGTTAATGGCAATAACGAATTTCAAAACAAATCCTCTGTTGGCTTACAAAAATGCTGTGAATACGATATATAATCAACTGTTCTTCCTACTGGAGCACCAAAATCAGTAACAGTAACTAAACTAATTTAAAATCACACTCAACGCCATCATGCTCATATGTACAATCGAAGACATATTTTTTTTAAAAAAACAACTGTGACTAAATGAAGCAATATTAAAAGACATTGGGGGAGAATATCCTTTCTTAAAAATTTATCACCAAAATAATTTACAATTAAATTAAAATGTTAAAAATTTAAAATAATTTAAAATTCAATGATATATAATTAAAATATTAAATAAATAGGTCAACTCATTAGCAACCAGTAAGTTAAATCACAGCAACTGTTGCAGAAACAGTTGAGAATGACAAAGATACATCAATAAGTTTAATATTTACACATTCAAAGAGGAAATTACTTAAGTAAAGAAGATTAGGAACAAAATGGTGAAATAAACCTTTGTTAAAAAATTGAAACACCTAAATCTGGATGAATTCTTTAAAGTCCAAATTGGCAGAACACTTCAAAATGTATTTTTAGTTAAATTTGAATCTTTGCTTATTGCAACTCCATGTTTTCTATTTTTATACTGTGAGGGAAGGAAAACTGTTTTCCTATTCACAGATTTTAGGAAAACTTATTTTGCTTTCTCAAAATAAAGAGACAGGGTAAAACAACAGACTTAGAAAGAACGTTTGGGATCTAATTCACCTTTTGGGTAGAGCTGATACTGAAAGCTCAGGAACATTTTTAGTAAAAATAAAGTTCGGAAAAAAAACCCTTTTTTGATATTCAATGTGTGGACAAACCCAACCGTATAACTTACAACTGCACTGCTCCAAGAAGTGTGACTGCATCAGTATAATGTTAAGTAAAAGAAATAATCAAATTTCTACTTAAGTTCTTTAAAAGTTCTGAAAAAAATATGGCAGCTCCCTGTCTGGCTCTAGTGATGCCGCAGCGCACAGCTTAGAGACTCCCATCAGACTATCTGTTTTTCCAAATGGAGAAGATACACATGAATCAGTCACTTCTAGTCCAAACAAGAAGTATTCTTCCTAGTGTCCTCTACTGAAATTAATTCTATACCTATTAATGAGTATGAACAGGGCTTACGAGCACCTGCATTAGGGTGTAAAGTTAGTTTTAAACGTGTGTGCCTGGTCCCTTATCAGTGAGTTGCAGAGGGCAACTGGTAGTTAACATCTCATCTCCAGATGCCAACTCGGGATGAGCACTATCACAGCCACCGCAAAATGGCTTATCATTAAACCGTCGTGCTCCCATCTCAGTTCACAAAATACAAGTCTCTTTGCATACAGGGAAGAGAAAAACTGAAGAAACAGACCTCACTGGTGGGTCCTTTACCACATATGGATGGAACAAAACAGTCATTTAAAATAATTTTAAAGAATTAATCCAGTTGGCTGAAGAAATAACATTAAAAAAAATAAAAGACTTGTAGGGAAGGGAGACACTGCCCCTAGCAAGCTCTCTATAACTTTGCTTTACAGCTGGTTTGTCCAAATAATCTTATACTAAGCATTCCCCTTTGCTGTTAATGTAAATGTCTAAAGCCCTAGAAAGAAGCATGATGCCATAAGTGATATTTAACCAATAACACATGGTACAATTTCTGGACCATTAACGAATGTCTCGGGTGCATTGTAAAGCATGGGGCCAAAGGTCTAGATTGTCTTATCTTTCTCATAAAACAGGAATTACGAAAAATGCAGGAAGAGGGCATCGGAGAAGAGTCACACTCCTGTGTTTCCAGAGGGATGCCATGGTTAAAGTACAGCTCATAGCCAAGATGAGAGGTCTAATTTTGGTCAAAGAGTAACTAATTTCATGGATATGAAAGGTGACTGTATCTTGGTTTAGGTTTAAATTTAAAGGTTTACCTTGCATCAGTCACTAAATTAATTTATAATTTCTTGAGCAGTCTGGCACAGGAGTTTGAGAGTTTTCCACTTTCACATTTACCAATGAACCAGAGATGTGAAGAAACATCTACGGGAACTAGAAGTTGACAACCTTTTACAAAGCTATACCAGGGACAGTTGTTCAGGATAAGGAGGAGGATAACACCAATCTTCAATAGCAGAACTCTCTCGAGTCCCAGAAACATTTTGATGAAATATATAGTTACTATCTGCATTTTTTTCTCAATAGCCAAGTCTGTCACTAGCTTTTGTAAGCTGATCCTTTTTGTTCTTGTATTTACCAGAGGGGCCTTGCTGTCCTTCCCCTTTACATGCTCGGGGTCTGCAGGGACGGACACCTTCCTCCCGTCTCTCGCTTGTAGCTACACCACAAAGGTTGGGTGTTTGCAATGTCATTACAGCAATTTGCAACTTCAATGTTACAATCAAAGTCTAAAAGAGATCTTAAAAACTATCCCCCAACTTATAAATCTTCAGGTGGATTAATTCTACACATATTTTTACTTCAGTGGCGCAAATCAATACTAAGCGCAGAAAAAAAATTTTGCCTTTTTATTTGGGCAACATAGTCATTTTCATACCTCAGTATCCATATTACTAACAGGTAGGCAGATAATTATTAGAATTAGGATTATCAATTTGCCTCTAAAAGAAAATTTAGAGTTTATAGTAATTTTTTTAACAGGGGAACTAAAAAAGTAGGAACCGTTACAGATAATTCAGCCCACGGAGCACTCAAATTTCCGTGAGATGCTCTGTTATGCAGATTGCCAATGTGTTCATTGTATATAGAAGGTAATTTTGTTTGACAATACCGTTTAATTTCTAGTAAGCAACTTGTTTCTCCTAACTGTGTAGACATAAAGAGCTGTAAGAAAAGCCTGAAAGTAAAAGATACTCTTATATGCTTGCCTTTAATTTCAGCTACAACAAACTACCCAAAGGATTTTATCTGACACTTTAATCTTAATATTGATTAAGGGAGATGAAAGAATTTGTTGAGCTTGTTGTTTTTTAAACTGTGATTTTCTACATCGACATTATGACTCCCATTTGTTGGCTGTCTCAGATACAGATCAGCAAAGAAGTACTTAGTTGTAACAAACCAACCAACCTCCGCAGGCACAGGGAAAAAGCCAAAAAGAGCCCCAGTCCTCAGACAGTTCTCAAGGCAACCTGTGAACAGAGCACTTTATTAAATGGATGTGACTGAGATTAGAGGTGAATAACCCTTGTTCCAGTCTCTTTGTAGGTGGAAAGACTTATATTATTCAAATGTACCCATTCCAGAAGAAGGGGGGGAAAAAAAAAAAAAAACCAAGAGCCACACACAAAAACCATCACTTAGTAAAGAACTGTGTTCTTTGATTTCCACATTTCTTTAAATTCCACATTGAAGCAAGAGTTTACTGCTGACCGGTAACTTAGGAGTACATAAAACAGTACAGTGGTAAAGTAGCTTGGGAAAATGTTACATAGCCCATTCATCACAGGTTTTTGCATCTACTAAATAAATATTTCATGTTTCTAAACAAATTTTTGCTACTCTTTAAAGCAACAAAATAGTTAAAAGCGCAGAGCTGACACCAGGCTGGATTAAACAATTTCCCAGCAAATTACCCAGCAAAAGTCTGAGGGGATTTCTAGCGCACACATGATGTCACACAGCAGCTGTACGGGAAGGGGCTCTGCTGAAAGGCCACTGACAACACAGGAGACACACTGGGGAGAATGTTCTTTCTGACTTGCTTGCTAATCCTCCTTCTTGCAGCTGACAGCCCTGACACCTCGGACAAGGCTGAAAATTAACTGTCGTTATAAAACGAGTGAACAAGAGTCTCATAAAGTTGAACAGGCTTTGAGCTTATGAATTCTGCTGGCAACTCATCTTTGAGCAAGGGACTCATAAAAAGTTTTTTAAAAATGCAACTTTGCTAACAATTAGTGTTGCTTTTTCAGAATTTTTTGACAGAGATTACAGGTCTTTTTTTGTTGTTGTTGTTTCACATACTCTTGAAACAAGTCATCTGCTAAACAGCTTAGGTCTTAAAACGCCTGAAAACAGAACGAACACACATATTTTTTTCTTCTAAAAGCCCCAATTCAGTACATTTTAGGATTATTCTAATTAGGGTTGAATTTTGAGAAAGAAAAAATATTTGTAACCAGTGTTGGTGGGACTGAAAGTAATTGCACCTTTGTCAGAGCCTTCTAAAAGAAAAACAACAGAAACAGCCTGGGTAGAGAAGCAGCCTCATAAGGAAGAGTTGCTGGATAGTATTCTGTCACAGAACACAAGCTACACGTGCTTTGTAAGAAATGTGTTTTTACAAGTTGCCTGAAAGTTGTCCAGAAGATACCAGAGGGCAGAGGAAAGAGGGTGCTGGCTAATGAACGGTGGAACTATGAAACAACTATGGAAGGTGGAAATGAAAGAGACACATTAGGTTAATATCCAATCGTGCAATAGCTGTACGTGGTTCCCTAGAGTACATTTTCCTGACATTTTTCTCAGTCTCTTTTAAAGGTCTGAACCTAGCAGGTTCCTATCTCTTCTCTTGAGATTCAGTTCCCCTTTCTAATAAAACCTCCTGTCAGGAAATTTTTCTTGATGTTCAGCCTAAATTTCTCCTTTCTCAATGACAATGCATTATTCCAGGTTATAACTTCTTGTCTTTTTGCAAGAAGAGAAATTATTCTGAATTTTTAATGTTTATCCTTCACAAACAGTTATTAACAATTATGTTCTTAACTCTCTGTCAGTTGGCCAAGCCTTAAACACATAGATCTCATAAATCAGCCGTGGTGCTAGTTTTCTCTCTGCAGTCCCTGAGATTGCATTACATTTTTTAATGCTGAGGCTTCCACACAAGGGGGGAGGTAGGCAGGTGCCTCACAGACTATTTTCCCCCAAATAATCCTATTTGTTCCTTAAGCAAAAATTGATGTTTTACTGGGGGGGAATCTACCATCACTCAGTTTCTGCTTTAAACCCAAGAGATACACAACTTCCTTCTAGTTTACAGCAACAATTTGGATTTCAAGAGCCTTTCCACGGGATGACCATGGAATGAAAGCAACTGGCTGATAATATTTCAGCCTTCCGTCATTCTGAGCTTTCCTAGCAGCGTCAGCGTAACTGGAATACAAGTAGCTGTAGCGTGCTGCATGACTATACATGTATCAACAGTCAAAACAACTATGAGTAGTGTATTAAGTATATACACAACTCTTGGCAGGAGACAAAAAAATCCAGCGCACAAACACACACTGAATGGAAAGTCTTTCAGAACTGATCTGCCACTGCAAGGGCAGTTTAATGGGACTAGGTTTGTGGGGGGGCGGTTGAAACATGATTTGTATTGTATTTTCTTTCCCAATACTCATTCAAATTCAAATTCAAATCACATTCTATCACAATATTTAATTGCCTAATTCCTACCATAATCCTGGCACACAAAATAGGGCACAGGTTGAGACACACCATTTGAAGCAGTAAATAAAAATGTATTTAGTTTTTAATTTGCAAAACAACTTTTCTTTATCAGCTTCAGAAATGTCTTTGGAATAGTCATCTACATAATAATCTATCATGGTGTTGATATTTTTAAGAAATAAAATTTAACGTCTGCCCAAACTATGGTCTTTGTTAAAGGAAAAATAGACTATAGTGCACAAAGGAACTATCAAGCATAGTAACTGAATAGAGATCAAAAATATTTATGAAAGCTATCAAGTTTTGTCAGATTTTAAATCTCTTTTTCTTATTTATTCCTAGAGATTTTAAACTATGGATACTGGTGAATTATTTATTCCTATAAGTTGTAAACTAGGGACACTCTCAAATTTTTAAAGGTTTTCTACTCCAAACTGAAGATTGAAAGAAAAATTAGAAAGCTATTCTTCTATTATAGATACCCTGCTTTTAGATTGTTTTCTTCTCATATATCCAGTGAGAGTCAAGACAAAGGAAGTATTAGGGGGTGGGGAACCATCAAAAACTGTATGGCTTTATTGTTGCTCAGTAACAGCCACACAGAAGACCAGTAGACAAACATTTGGAATAAGCCTGAACCAGCTGGAAAGGGAGGGGACCTTTGCTCAACAGGCCAGGTGCACTGCAGGCTGGCTGTGGGCTTTTTTTTAAATGCTGCAAACAGGATAAATATTTAGCCATCAATATTTTTCAATATGACCCTTTCTATGACTTTTTTTCCAAATCTTTACCTTATTTCCCATTAGACTTATGGTATTAAATAGCAATTTCATATTTATATAGGACTATGAAAGTAAAGAAAGAACAAGCATCATTGCAATTACCTGCAAAAGGATTATAAATAGGAATGACAATGAGGAAGCTAATGGTTTCATTTACCTGCCATGAAAACTGAGTTGACTCTACCTAAAACACCTTCAGGGTCAAAAGGCTCTGCAGTTTTAGTCAGTTCCCACAGTGAAGAAGAAAAGCACATTGCTTGCATTAAGGCAACACAATGATGCACTTGCAGTGGAAATCTGAAACAATGACAAAAGAAGACATTAGGAAATATTTTGCTCAGCTACATTTACAAGAGAAATCTGTATACAAATTTACGATGAAGAGGATTAAATGGAAGCTTAAGGTCTCTCTCTGCTAATGCTATTGCCTGAACATATGCTTTCTTTATTCACTCTTTTCTTTCTCCTGTACTAATTCTACTGCTTTAGTGGGACACAAACATATTTTTCATTTACGTTTAGCTAACATTAACTTCCTTGGTAGTTGGAAACAGTTATGCAGTAGAGAGGAAATAGAAAGCATATACAAGCATCTGAACAGTTTCCAGTTCTTTTACCTTCTGTACTTCGTGCTCCCTCTATACCAACACACACATTTAAATATCAACTTATCTTCTGTACTTCCTGCTTTCTCTACACACACACTTAAATATCAACTTTATACATCTAATAATCTCTGGTTTAAAGACTTCATGTAATCACAAAGGCCAAATTGTTAGAGCAATAGCTAGAGACAGTTTGGATAATTAGGCTTGGGTGAATTTAGAATGAACTAGTTTTAACACTAGGTAAAAATGGCTCAAAGAGACTAAAACTATAAACTTATATAGCAACTTCTAAATGTATCATGGAAAAAGGCATATAATAATACAAATATTTTAAGCTTAATCTTTAACTGAATGTTGGGAGAAAAGGTAGCATTATCCTTATTTTTAATGGATAGGACTGTTCACCTACCAGGCTATGTGTACATGATACAAGACGAGAGCCTGAAAATCGTCACTAGGATACTGAGGTCGTGTTTACTATGGTCCTGCAACAGATCTTCTGCACAGACCCATTTCCTGCCCCACACGTGGGAGAGCTCCAGCCCAGGCTGGACGCCGGCTGTCCTGGCTGCAGCCTCGGAGGCAAGGCAGGCTGGCAGCCAGCAGGCGTTCGGAAACTTGCAGGACAGACACGGGCCAAATTGCTCCCTCTGAGGACGAGTAAGCTCATGGCTGCTGTTGGCTATTAGTATATCAGTGACTTTTGTTTGTTTGTTTTCTCCCTTTTAAATTAGAAACACGCTCAAAGCATTATCTCAAATGTCTGAAGAGCAAAGCAGGGGCCAAAACCTTAATTCTAACCATACCTAACCCTAAATCCGACAGTAATTAAGATCTAGCCCCCTGTTTTCTTCCTTCTTTTTGACACAATTTATGGACCAATATCCATCTTCATGGATCACTGAAAGAGCTCAGTAGGGTGGTGAGTAAAGCTGGAAGGCACAGACCATTCTTTGCTTCCAGTCCTGCAGCATTAAAAGTGCCATTGTAAACAATTAAAAGCTACTGACCATTATTTTTGGCTTTGGAGAACACAATGCAAAGGCCTGCTCTAAACCCCATCGCGCTTTCTGGATTTGTATTCGTTTGACATTACACTACTACTTCTGAATCAGGCTTTACATTCGTAATTATCAGAGAGTATTGCTGGAGAAGTAATGCATGTGAAATGGCCTGCAATCCTTGAACAAAGCAGACCTTGCTCCCCCCTATCAGCATTATTCACCAGGCATGGCAGAATGAAGGGCTGAAAGGATCAAAGAGCAGAACAGCAGCAGTATCTACTAATAACTGACAGCATAAGCAACACCACTAATCAAGACCAAAATATAGGACGTGGTAAAGGACAGACATTCAGGTTCTCTGGCTTAGCTGACATCATTTAAACTGGGACCAGTCAAGTAAAATGAAGGGACATCCTTTAAATATAAGGAAAGTTTTGAGTAAGAGAAGCGAGAGCAAAGTTGCGCTTGCTAAAAGGAAAACTAAACCTGAACGTGAAGCAATTTCAGCTAATGTGCTGTATTGATATTTTTTGATATAAATCTTCTCATTACATAATAGATAACTGATTTCACACATAAAAATAGGTGTAGCTTGGGCAAATTAGCAGCACCATTCACATTTTACATTTTAGATTTTGTATTTCTTGATGTTTTCTTTAAATCCAACGTGCCAAAATAGTGCTTAAAAAAAAAAAAAAAGAGGTGCCAGTAGGCAGGAAGGAGATTAAAGAAGTCCACTGGTACTCTCCTTGATTGTCAAAGGAAACAGCTGAGAGGAAAGCATTGGCTGCTGTCCTGACCAATATTGACTTTCATAATCACTTTTTCCTGAACTTAAGTGTGCTTGTCAATTCAACCATTTCTACAGAAACAAAATATCATTACCTTTTAGATTCTAATTATTTTATATCCTAAGATAACAATGAATTTTTTCTCATTGTAGTCAGTATTAATTGTCTTCAACTTTGATCAGGAACAGTGTTGTCCAAGTGACTAGAACCCTCAGACAAAGTCTAATAAAAGATTGCCAAACTACCTTTGAAGAACTGCGTTCTCCTTCTCCAAGGAATAAGTCAGTCATTTAGATTTACCAACACAGTTTGAACTTGACCTGGAAAATTCAGCTCCAGCACAGAAGTCATTCAGTCTCTACAGCTCATCTAAGCACTGACTTCTCTACCTGAAACGTCAAAAATGTTTGCCAGTAATGAGAGCTAGGATGGCCAGTTCTATAGTGTGAACCTGGTGCTTCTTGCCTACCAACTAATACGCAGAGGTTAACAAAAAAACAGCATACAGTATTTTGTCTTTACTGAACTAAAGCATCATCAAAATACAGATATTTTGCAGTAAACTTGCTGAATAATACAGTCCATTTTCCAGGAATAAAGCCAGTGTCCCCCCACAGCCATTTCTCACAACTGCTAAACGCTCGCAGATCCATTTCAAGCATTTTTACTAAACAAAGTACAGTGGGATAGTTTGCTGTTCTGAAATGCACTTCAAAGGAATTTCAGCTGAATGGGCTAAACCAAAATATTCATTATCTCAGTTTCAACCATATTCTATTATTTAACTATTTTGTACAACTCCAAAGATAATTAAAGTTGCAAATATCTGAAGTCTTCACACCACTATGTTTCACTGCCAGGAACAGTACACAGAGAACAATTTGTCATTTTCATGCTTGCCCTGGAGCCATTGTAGGAAGCCGTGCTACATTCCCAAACCTGGCTGAGATCAATAATTGTGTATAATTATTCTATGCAATATTGCTGATAGTTGAAAATACTCTGATACAGAAATAAGTTCAGAAATAGATGTCAGTGAAAGTAGTTCAGCAAAAAGCAGAACTGCCTGTTCCAAATGTACCTGGCAAAAATGCATTGGCCTGATAGCAACAGAAAGTTTAAAACATCAGGATAATACAAATTATCAAAACACAATTAAATATTTAGAATGAAAAATGAAATATCATACTAAACACTTAGCATTCAGGTAGAAAATGACTAAGGAAACCACTTTTGCCCATTTGTGGTTATTTGAAGGAAGGTCAGCTTCATCTTCAACATAAGGCAAAACTCCTTTTTGATGTAATTCATCATCCATTGACAAAGAGGTTGTAGCAGGAATAAATGTGACCCATTTCCTTTAGAATCCCTCAAACTCCTTTGGGGTTTTTTTTTCAGAATACGACCGAATAGCCTTCCAAGAAGCCAAATGCAAGCTCCACTGCTACTATTTTACTGATTAAGGATCTTTTCCAAATGAAAGGAGTGTCACGGAAGTACGTGTTTCTCCAAGTAAACATTACAGCCTTAGTAACACAAACATTTTTGTGTTTCTTCTTCTTCAATAGGAGCTGTGAAATCAAAGATGATTTCATCCCTTTTCTTATAATTCTAAGGCTCCTCAAGTCATTGAGGTATAATCAGTGTTAACTGTAGAAGTTAACGTTATATCCTCAAGTTACTTGGCTGAGAGGATTCCTGGTATTTTGTTTTCTCAGCCAGCCTGTAGTTTGCAATGAAGTACTACTTCACTTTACATAATCATATCTAAAGATTTTAATGCAATTTATAGAAAACTGTATTCCACAGATAGCAGCTTTGGATCAAATGAAACAGAAGTAAGCGTACCTCCTCAATTCAGTTTTGTGGTCCTGGCACTATTTCTTTTGCAAAATAAGCAAAACACCACAAGAATTTAATATTTTTATATTTGATTACTGTTCTTTTCATGATAGCGTGCCTGCTACATCTGGTTAAGTGAGCTAAGAAGTTTTGCTATACCAACAAGGTATTTCTCTCTAAATTAGAGGCAAAACAAACCACATCTTGTAATGCTCGCAGTCAGATAATCCCTTCTACAACTAAGGGATACCACCACCTCCTGAACAACCTGCAGCTTCGCTTGCACAATTGATGTATTTTCCATCATCCCTTCACATCCCAGGTAACTTCTGCGTAAATCAAACAAAATAAATTTCAGCTACCAAGTTCCAGTTATTAAGCTATTTTGTCACAACATCATACTGATATTATGGCAGGGAAAAAATTAAACAGAATAAGCAGCTTTGTTTGCCATTCATGGTTTTGACCATATAATACATTACTATTTTGTGCAATACCCAGTCTGATGATAAAAGAACCAGAAAAAAATCCTTTGTTTTGTTATGTTTGATCTTCCACTCAAACAGAATTCAAATTAAAAGTATAATAAAGCCAATAGAAAATATTTTTCCCTAATTGAGATATACCATCTGCTACAGTAATCAGTGAAACACATCTCAACTCATTTGGATGTTTGATGCACTGTTTTTGTACTACTGACAACAGGAAATACGATCATGATTAGAATACAAAGTAATTTTTGTCCTAACAGGATTTGTTTTACACATGTGCTCGGAGGAGCTGCTTCTGGTAAAGCTAGTTTGTCCTGCTTTTCTCCTATCCCAAAGATGTTTTGTAGGCATTGCATTCTCAGAGAGCCTAACGTAGGGATTTTATCTGCTAGCCACCGAAAAAGTGAATGTAAGCAGGTTTTAGATAAGGAATTATCTGAAAGCAGATATTTTTCACTCATAATATGCACACAGATTACCTGTGCAGATGACTCACAGAAAGCTCCAGTCTAAATTACTTTTCTGTTTGAAATTCTTTCCTTTTTTTTTTTTTTTAACCCAAATGCTCTTATTAAGTAAAATATTTACAATTTGGGAGTGGATTTGCTAGTTTGAAATAGGACTTGCTCAGTCTGCATACCAAAGCAAATGTGGTTCAAAGGTGTGAAGTTGAGGTCCGTGCTAATTTAGCTCAAATTAGCCTGTCAATATTGATGAAGCCTTGAGACTATTTTTGCCCATGTAGAGCAAAGGACTTCTTCCAGAAAGATAGTTTGCACCCCGCAAAGTGTTTTAGTTGTAAGAGAAGGAGATTTTCGGAACAACCCACATCTGCAATAGACTGGGCTTCTATACCAGAGAATAATTTTAAAACTTAAGGCAAACCAGGATGAGGAGTAACATTAATAAGACAGTTTTGAAGCTGTTGTACATAAATCAATCTTCCCTTGTAGGAGCATTAACTTGCAGTGCATCAGTGGCATTTTGTCTTAATCTCCTTGCGTACCTCTTATAAGAACAGGATTTTGTCTTATACGACAAGTATAAGATAGGGTGTTTAAACATCATACAAATGGAATTTTCCTTTTCCTGCCTGTATGAACTGTACTTGAAACAAATCTTCCCTTCCTCAAACAATTAAGGATTACTGGCGATCAAGACAATCAACAGGCATTTTCTAAGACAGTTATAAAGCCTGAGGTTCTTAAGGGCTACTTTTCCTGGGAAATAGAAAGTTTAGTTCAATTGAATCATTGATTTATTTTAATTGAATGTAAAGTTCTTATTTTATGTGTATTTTTATTTTATGTGAGATTATTCCACATTTACACGGAAACAGCTTTTTGTTTTATACAGCTAGTTTTCACGTACCTGTCATGAAAGAGGGACCAAAAGCTGGCATGGCTTCTAAGGATGGAAAATGGATGAAAAATATTTTTTCAAGCACTGGAACAGCTACATACTGACCAAATATTATGTTTTAATTCCTCTACAGCAGAAGATAATCAAGAGAAAGGTAAAAAGACATGCACAAATTTCCTTATTTTCCTTATTTTCTAGAATCTGTGCAAAGGAAACAGGACTTCAGAGCTCCAGTCCCTTAAGTTCTCACTTCCCTTCTTTTCTGCAGAAACCAAGCATTCTTTTCTTTTTAAATTATCCCAATTATAAGAAGTGGGTTTTGTTTTCTTTTAATCAAGAGATACATGTAGAAAAAAATGAAGAAGACTTCAAGAGGAAGATGATGTGAGGAGACTTGGGAGGTATCCAAAGACTCATCTAGTCATGGAATATCGTAGTATCTTCCAGTAATAATAATTCTCAGGACTGTGCTTTTCTACCTCAGATCTCAAAACCTGATGGAAATGGTTCTATTTTAGATGCAACATATGTACTAAAAGCAGAGCAGTTAAATAGCAGCAGGGCTCAGAAGAGAATCAAGTTGTCCTTTTCTCCCACTGAGTAGCCCATCAAATTGTTCCAATTTCTATTAATCAGGTACAGTTAGTTGCTAAGATAATAAGTAGCATAAGTCAAACATTGTTCAGTTCATCAAATGATAAATTTCAGAGGTTTTGTATGTTAACTGACAACACTGCTGTAAAGTTCAGCACTCACTGAGATAATTTCAGTTCCATTTTAGTGTTTTGTTTGCATTAACATAAGATATTTCATATTTTCAATTGTACAGTGAGGATGTACTAAAATCTCAGATTTCTGTAAATCATCTACTCAACTTTGTAACTATTATTTAGCTGTGAGCATCTAATATTTTTTACTGATTTCTGGAGAATGATAACATTCTTCATATTGAATTAAAGATCAAATTCTTAACTTCAGAAATACAAAAAAAAAATAGAGCAAATATTTCAGTATTTTTTTTAATGTGTTTGAAAGAAAAAAGGAATCCCAGCTTCTCAAACTCCAAGTTCCAATGCAAAGGCATACAAAATCAAACTGTATCAGAATGCAATTTTTTGCTTCTCAATTTTCCATTCCAATTGAAAGAAAACAAAGATGCTTCCATTTAACTAGATATTTATATGCAAATTAACAAAAAAAAAGTGATTTTTTTTAATCTGCCTATGTTTACTCTTGTGTTCTGTCCTGTATTCTATCACAAGGGGGGAAAAAAAAGAAAAATTTCTTTTTTAAATGCAGGTATAGTTACTAGAATTATAACTTCTTAGCAACTGGCCTTGTTTTGGTTTTGCTTCCACATCTTCCTGCCAAATTGACTGAATTCCACTTGTGAAAAATTACAAAACACGTATCTGAGATTTGGACCTCTTGTGCTTCTTTCCATCAGGAAAACTATTCGTGTGTTGGCTGCGCACAAACTTTTGCACTCTCTCATCATACAAGATACTTGATTTTGCTTAAAATAAGGCTATTCATTTTCTCCCACTATTGATGTAGAGAGTATGGGACAGCTTAATCTCCTTCAAAGTTACGCAGCTCAAAATGCTCATAGTTTACGAACATATTTCTCTCACACTTTTTTGTTCTCCTGCTCCCAGTCTAGATTCTTGCAATTTTTTACTATGGGAAGAAAAGTCTTAAGTGAACATATTTTTAGACTTTATATGTGCTTTTAGATGTCATACAAGCCTCCCATATGAAAAAGCAGATTTTCTTCGTCAGACTCACAGAGCTAATAAGGCTGGACAAAGAAAGTGTCAGAAGAGAGCAAGAGAGATCCAATAACGATGTCTCATGCATAAGCACTATCTCCAATTTTAAGACTCTCTAGAAGCACGGAAATCTAACCCTACAACAAACAGTATTCCCAGAAACTGAGTTCTAGATTTACGTGGGTTATACGAGTTTAAATAATGGGTACTAGTTAAATTATACACAAGCATCACATCTTCCATAATTTACTTATTAATCTTTATATAAGAGTAACTAACAAGCAGGCTACAAATCTTCCATATTTGCAATATGTTGAGCTCTCAGCTGTCTTCCCAGACAATCTGTGGATACAAAAGATGCAAAAATCATTGTCACCCTCCCGGACATGAATGCTAGCCTTGTTTTCAACATTTCAGGGTCCTAACTTAGGCCTATTAGCAAGAAGGAAGATTGCTTTATTATTTGAAAAGCTGTGCACTCTGATTTATGGCCTTGTATTAGCCTCCTCATCTTGAGATATTAGACAATCATACTTTGTCGCGGACAATCTGAGGTGGGAAAAACATACAGCATTCATCTTCTCTTGCCATCTAGGACACTTCATCTATTGTTTCTTCCTCTGGCATATTATTTCCTTGTAATCAATTTAAATTGAAAACTTTAATGACCTTGTCTGAGTGTTACATGGCCTGTTCACCGACTCTGAGGATTTTTCTGCAAAAAAATTAAAACCCCAAAACCTTTTAGAGTTTGCAGCATTTTCTCTATAAAAAGGCACACAAGTCTCATTGGTAATTATCAAAGGATTTTAGCTAATTAACAATTAGGCAGACCCAAAATACTTCCTGTAAATATTCCCACATTTTAAGTTACATATAAAACCTTTTTATGCACTATAAAAAGAGGTATACTATTTTTTTTAAGGTGATAAGAATTTACTCATCCCCTCTTCCCTTAGAAATCAAGAGCAAAGGTTTCTAAGACCATAGCTTCAGAAATAAAAACTCTTCCTGGGACTCCAAGATTCTGAAGAGCAGGCAAAGTTCTAAGGGGATTGTTGCCAACTGGAGGGGGGTAGTTTGTTCAGGTTTTTGTTTTGTTTGTGGGGTTTTGGGGGTTTGTTTTTAAAAGTCAGTCATTAAAAGACCAGTAAACAAAAAATTAAAATCACACGACGTTGCTGCAATTCACTGAACAGCATCAGGTGCCAGTAAAAAGGGTACGCACAAAGATGTTCCTGCTCTACATTTTAAAACCTCCATGTTGAATCAACAATGTGTTTAATAATTCAGGTGAAAAAAATCAGAAATATGAACAAGATCAATATATTCATACAGCAAAAAATGTAATTCAATCCAAGGAGCATACAGCAAAGACTGAAGGGAAAAGAGCACCACAGACCTACCCTCTCTACCTGTGTGACCGCATTCTTCTCCGGCTTAAGAGTTTAAGTGTTCTCCAGACAGACGAATGTCCGTGTTAGTAATACAGTGATCAGTAGAAAAATAATTACCCCTGGCAAGAAAACATAAAATGAATGAAAAATAACAATTTGAGGAGCCTGTTGGGAGGGGGAGAGACAAAAGAAAAAACATCAACCATTTCCCCATTAGAAAGAACAGTTTTTGGTTTTGTTTTTTTTTTTTAATGTAGAGCCAGCCAACAAGATTGTTGCCATCTCCGTCTATCAAAAGAAACGTCAACATTATGCTTTATTCTAAGCTAACAAACAACTACATGCAAAATACACGCAGAATGAAAACAGATATTGACATTTGAAACCACTATGCCACCAAGCAACTGCACGCCTTAGGCAGAGTCTGCTGCAGGTCATTTAAAATGATAAACCAAAAGGTCACACGGGATATAATAACGGTTCTTTACAATTGCCTTTCTGAAGGATGTATCACCTGAGGACACACACAAGATTGTTGAATGGCAGCAGTGGAGTCACAGCAATGAAAACTCAATGAAAAAGTAATGTTGGAATACAGAAGTATAAAGACATTACAGCTGTTTTTATGAAACCTTGGAAATAAAAGACTATGGCTTTGCTGGGCGGGGAGTAGATGCACATAGGTTAACATTTTCTCTCCTTGCCCTTACAGTACAAGAGGCACTTCACTGGGAACCCCGATATAGTCCTTCATACTAGAACAGGAGGCAAAGATCTAGTATTTATAGATTATAAAAAAACCAAGCACTACCATAAAAGCAGACTCTTCTTGCTAATCACTTTTTTCTTCTCCTCCCATCCCCAAACAAACAAAAAAAACCCAAAACCACACCACAAAAAAAAAACCCAAAACCCCCACACACACAAAAACCCCACCACCACCCAAAACAGCCACCCAAAACCACCACACACCAAAACACCTGTTACAGAGTCCCCAAATCGAATGCTTTGTGATGAAAATATTCCCCCGCAATGGTAGGAATGCTGTGCAGGACTGCTTGCCTTGAGGAAGAGCATCTGATTGAACCGAGGACTCGCTTTGCCATCTGAGTGTCCTAATACCAGGCCACCAAACAAGTCCAAAGTTCCCTCCCTTATTTTCATCAAAAATTTCTCTTTTGACACCTCAGAAACCTCTCCAACAGTATCTGAAGAAATGCACCAGTTTTTCCGAGAAATTTGCATTTCAAGCAATCTTAACCATACCAACTGCACAGGATCAGCATTTAGGTTTTCGCATCTAAAATACATAATGAGCTGAATTCAGGGCAAAGGAGGGAAATAATACGGAGCACTTAGGCATACTAGAAGTTCAAGAGTCGCTCAGAAAACCTGGGCATTTACGACCTGAAGTCTGAGCAAAATACCAATAGGATTTAAGTCTGAATGTATGACTGATACTTTTGAAATTATATTTCTGTTGTCTTTGTGCTTAGTTTTGCCAATTATACCAGACTTACATGATTCGTACAGGAAGCATTCATCTTCAAGCTGTGTTAAGCAACAACATATAAGTTGTCAAAATCTTTTCAGAGACCAAAAAAGGCTCAACCAAAAGAGCATTAAAACCTAACCAGCTGATTGATAAGTCTTCCATTTGCATTATTATTTTGAGTTATGAGAGGCATGTAATAAATACCTTGGTGAAATGATTTAACCAGAAAAAAAATTGTCAGCAATTCTATGAGTACATTATTTTTGAAAACAAGGCTAAAACTAATCCCTGTAGTCATTTTGAGACTGCTATTTCTCATCAGCCAAAAGGTGCCATGCAAATTGTGCCATTATAGATATACTTAGGTCACCATAAATTTTTCTGTGGGCAGAGACAGATAAAAAGATTACTTTTGAGATATGCTCTTCTGTTCACAGTAAATCATTCCCACTGAAGTCTCAGATACAGAAATAGCCTTCCTCTTGTCCTGTGTGTTAACCCTTTGAACTTCTTTAAAATATCTTTACATCGAGAAGCCTTGAGATGGCTGTCTTGCTGAAATCACATGGTTAGAGAGCTGGGCAGTTTGAGAGGAAGAAGGGTGGATAACATGGTCACACAAAACAGTCCTGAGCTGACAAGCATGGTTGTGAATCAAAGTTAAAAATAAAATTAAAATAAATTTTTTTTAAAAAGGTCTATATTTTCAGTTGAAAAACTTTTAAAAAAATACTGTAAAACTGAAATAATAGACTTCAAACATTTTGATGATTCTTTTTGCTTTGGTTACCTTGAAAAATCCAGTTGTTGGGTATCTTTGTGGTTTAAAAATAAAATCCTTTTGTCTTGGCTCAAATGAAATATTTTATCAACCAATAAAAGACTGAAACAAACCAACAAAAAACCAGATAAAACCCCCCTATACATTCTGGTGTTATGTTAGTGACATACCTGAAACACTTGGGTGCCAGCAGGAAGAACGTCAGACAGCGACACTGCCTGGGGAGCAGCAATGGTCCGGAGGGGCGACATCCCTGACTGGAGCCCAGTGGCTGCCAGTCAGGAAAAAAACCACAACAAACATTATCAGAGAAACAAGTTGGAGAGGTCCATCTGGGCACTTTAGAAAGTCTTCACATACACATCAATATTTAAAACGTTGTCTTCTTTCATGCGAATCAGCAGGAAAATCTGTTTTAAGCAGACTACAGACAGTCCGAGAAAGCAGCAATTAAAATCTGTTATCCACATCCTATCACTTTCACTTCAGGGATTTCTTTTCCCCCCACTCTCCACAAAACTAACAGCAATACAAGGTTTTGCCTTTATGATTTAACATTGCAGGGAGTCAAGAGCAGCCTGTCAGTTGTCAGTATTACAGCTGCACTTAAGTCGCCGTTACAGGTATGGACTGAGGATGAAGTGAAATAATTCCATGTTGGGACAGTTTCAAACTTGCATATGCACAGGCACACAGCACAGTACTCAAAGTTGCACAGATGGATGGAGACCTTTAGAAGTTCCATCCTCTATCACTATCACCCTGGCTCCAGGAGGCTGCCAAAGAAATTAAGAATGCATCATACTGATAATTCACTCAGCAATGGGTGTAGAAATTCTAATGACAAAACTCGGGATGAACAGCAACAAGAGAAGCCCCAGCACTGTGGACCAGCAGCAGTGCAAACCATCACAAAGCATAAGGAGAAGACTGCTGACTACCATGGATTTAAGCTGCAATTTAGAGTTGAAGCCAAAGGACAGCCAGTTTAAATCATGCTGTTATGTGGGTACAACACAGAGGCTAAGATCCCACTGCCCCAGCCCGGAGCACTGCTGACACAGTGCTGTACCTACACAGGTAAATGCCTTCCTGAGAGCCTGCAGTTGCTTAAGCACAGAGCTGCTCTAGCACAAAGTGGGAATTAGCTTGTGCCTTACCACGCAAACAGGTATGAGAGCTGAAGACAGGCCCAGATAAAATATTTCCCTGCTTAATGTCCCCTGCACTCAGCAGAGCTGGCTGAAATCCTCTAACAAATATTCTGAGAAAAAATACCAACTGCTGAGCTGTTTGAACCTCTCCAATTTGACAAACTTTCAGTAAATCAATAGCAAATTTCTGAAGGATTTTAGTTAACATTTGCAGTCAACTTCAAACTAATACTTTCATACTAATATAATAAGCACAGTGCCCAAGAAAAAAAAAAAAAAAAGGTTATTGATCCAACTGCTTTGAGACATAACTGATTATTAACGGGAGCCAGAAAGAAATATTACCCTTTGGTTCAGAGCAGTGTAATTAAGGTTATTAATCAAGTCCACATGTTTTCTTGTGCAGATTCTCATCTTTCCTATGAATAGTAGCTTGGGATCCAAAAAGGTAACGAATACTCTAGCTAGTATAGGAATAACAATATAGAATATGCAAAGATATAGCTGTCAGTTCTCAAATGCTAGTAACTTCCATCATTTCATTTTCTTAAAAAAAAAAATTCATTTATCTTTGAAAGATAAATTGTCAGCATTCGAAATGGCAATGGTAAAAAGCAAAGGATACTGGTAGCCAACAGTATTTCTACAGGTGAACACAAATTGCTAGAAATTTTTTAACAAGTTGCAGATCTAAACAGCAAACCAACTTCACACAGAAATCAAAGGCAAAAGGACACTCCCTATCCCAAAATATTGTCTCCCTGGAAAAATAAACAAAAACCGAAAACCAGATGGCACTTCTAAGAGGGAAAGAAAGGAGAGAAAAAAAAAAAAAGAAAAAAAAAGCGCAGCTCACAGACTCTGGAAGAAGTTCCCCAGCAAAGCAAAAAAGGATAAAGCTGTTTTTTTGACCTAGCTTTGTTCCCACGTTCCCAAAACTTCACAGAAAGCCTCTCTCCCCAGTGCAGTTTCTTAGCAGCTCTCCTCAAATGCCAGAAAGTTATTTCATGCCTCAGTATGTCCCAGTGCTTGTCACTTCCCTATCTGCAAATACATTTTTTGATAAATCTTTATTGCACAAGAGCTACCATCATTTTCAAACTACCTTCCTAGACGTTAAAGTGCATACAATGTTACAGATGAGAAAGAAAACCTAAGGATTAATCAACAGGGTTCATACCCTTAAGTGTTGGGCTTCATCCAGCCTGTATGTCCACTTTGAATGAAAGTATTCCCCTCAGTACATTACTGCCATTTATTCTTAATCTACGCTTAAGCTTTTGTTGTGCAAGCATAAAGGGGACAAAGACAGACGAGGATGATCTTTCAGAGCATTCTGCTTTCTAGTTTTTCCCCATACAGAAGAATGTCTGTGCATAAAGCACAGAGTAGTCCTGTTAAGGATATCTGACTAGCCAAGAAATACTACTTATGACAAGTAACCCAAGGTTCCTCCATTCTTTTCTGTGTACCTTTTTCCTCAAGTGTTCATGCATTCGTTTGAAAATCCCCTTCAGATTTCACCTGGAACATCAAGCATTAAATGAGGTTTCCAGGTGAAAAGATATGCTGGTATTTTGGTACAAAAGAAAATAAAACACTGCCATCATCCACACATAATTTTGTTGTTCCTGTACAAGATACCAGATGTTTCAGACACAAGTGATAGCCTTGCAATATGTGCCGGGAGCTCCAGTATCTCTGGATGTGAGAAGCTGATGTTTGATCTCATCATCCTTACCAGAACTTCTCAAGCAGTGGTCTGCAGGCCGGGGCAGCAGATGACCTGCTCTCAGCACTGGTTGGGTTCCCCTGCATGTGACCCATGCACAGATCTCTGCAGCACAGGATCAAAGGTAGATGGATGATATGCAGCCACCTGCCATCTTAACTACATGTAGGTTTTATCTTATCTTGCCCACTCAAAAATAAATTGAGAAATATTCCTTTATTCATATGACCTCAGAACAGTTGAACTTTAAATGAAATGGAACAAAACAAGTCCTAAGTTTTGAACACTAAGGTTCTCTTCCCTGAAGATCACATTCAGATCACTACTTAACTTTCATATTCTCATCAGACGAAGAAGGGGGAGGAAACTTCTTCAGAAAATGCCTCTAGTTCAACACTGATCTTTACTAGAGCTCCACAATCTCTCCCTTATTAGCTGGCCTGATAACTTCAGATGAAACCATACAATACTATTTCCACTTGGCTAAGTTTTTTATGAACTCTCTATTAGTCAAGTGATAAATAAGAGTTATTTAATGTAGTCACATGTCTGAAATTGAGATGCTGTATTACAGCAGACCACTTTCTCATACAAACTGAATTTGGATTCTTCCATGGACTTCTTGTAACTGTAATTATGCAGAAGGACCAGTTAGACATATGGAGAGTATAGAGCTCATACATTAAAGCATCTGGATTTAACACAGAAGTATTCTGAAAAGTTATAAAATGTCTTCCGGTAGGTCTGTCAGTTACCTACACTTTGAAAACAGAAATAATTTTACATACTTTCTTTCCTTCTCCACAGAAATAAATGCATCCTTCTGAATAGTAACGTGAGCATTAAAAGCAATACTATCAACAAGCATGGCTCAGGGTATTGACTCTGTAACATATATAATTCTTCAAAATGAGAAAATGAGTAATTCAGATAAATCATAGCATAAGATGACTAACTCGCATCACATCACGGAATTTCTGTTACGATGTGTTGGGACGTCATTACATTAGCATTCATTTGGGGAACCTGATACTTAACAGCATCCCTTTTGGCAACATGCTCAGGAGCAAAGGCCTAAAGTGAGACGTGCTTTTTCTGGTTCATCAAGCTAATTTTTAACCAAATTTAGGAACCTGAGAAGAACACGTGCAAAAAGTCTTGTGCCGTACCAGTACTGTAACATTTAATACAATATTTGGCATGCTTACATCATTTATATACTTTCCCTTTCACTAGTAGGGATTCACCAGCTCTTCTCAATACAATTTAATTTCAGAGACTTGACCTTCTTTTAAGTCTACATTGGAACACTTGGCTCTTTGGCACTTAACTGGTAGAGTAACACTACTGTATCTAAACATATTGCCATTCACCAGGGGATCAGCACTTCATCGTGCCAAAGTATTCTAAATGACTAAATTCACCCTGATTTTCCCCAGTGGCAGCTAATGCCTATGTATCAGCTACTGGCCAGCTGGCAGGTTACTCAGAGGAGAAAGTCTTTTCCAGGACATGCTAATAGTACAGCAGACTGTACAAACAGAGAATTGCTGGGGAGATGGAGGTCAAATCCATAGAGCATGCAGCAATACTTACACAAGCATCATACAGCAAACTGAACAACAGAGTAACTTAGTACGCCAACTCTACAGAGGCCATACACACTAACTGGCTATTTTACCAGTGAATTCCATCCATGGCAGTGCTGCATCCCCGGAAAAAGGTGTAACATCCTTAATTTCCCAAGGCAAGCCTAAATCAGTCAGTGTTCTGAATGACATTAATAGCATGCAAATATTAGAGGCAAGCATTTGAACTGTGCTATACGCTACCTGCCGTTTGGAAACTCATAATTGTGCCAGACAACACGGTGATTTGCTTACAGCTTCTAGTTATACAGCCCGCCAAACTGAGTATGAAAGCTCAGACAGGAAGTGGTGGGTTTGATTCCTGGTAAGTTAGATTAATCTGCTAGGTTTATGAAGGAGCCCACTGTTTATCCTTGCTCTTTTTTTGATTCTGTAATCCAAATTTTTAAATACACATAAGAACATATGTTCTCCCTCAAAACATTCAACTTCAATATTTTAAATATCTGTAAATTTAAGTGAAACATCTAACAAAAGGTACAATTCAGAGTCTTTATACAGTCATTTGTTTTGCCTCCAATACTGACACATTTTCATTACTTAAAATGCATTATCTATAAATAAATTTAGTCCTTGTCAGAAATATAACTGCAATTCAACAAAATCTAAGTATGTTTTTTTGTGAGAGTTCTATTCCAGAAACCACTAAACCAGTTAAGTCAGGTCTGATATGTGCACATTCTATGTACTTTACCTGTATATAATGCACCAATATCAGGGACACTGTTGCTTTTTCCTGAATCCAGCACTTCCTCCTCTCACCTGTGAGAACTGTAATGCACTGCAAGGAAAAAAGTCAATTGGCTAGCCTTTGGAAGTTTTTAGCATCCCTGTCTCCCACAGTCAAAACAACTGGGACATGTGAAACATGAGAAAGTCCAATTCAAAACTTTCTTATATGAGATTCCTACAAAAGCCTGGATTTTGCTGTTGAGACAGAAATTGTCAATGCAAATTAACTGAGACATGAAATACCTGTGTATTGCTTTGAAACTCCATTTCATACATGGTACTATTTCAAATAGATGATTCAGAGAATCACACCACACAGGGCAAAAGGTAAGGCAAGAGGAAAGGTTTAGCGTAGCTTACTCTTCCCTTTCCCATCTCCTTGCAGAAGAAAGGTTCGGCTTAGGCTAACCGGGTTAACCTTCTCTTTCCCATCTCCTTGCAGAGCCCACATGCCACAACACTTTATCTATGTTCCTTGTACACAATTAATCTAACTATTAATTAGGTCCTTTGTAACCTTACTTTGAACTAATTAGGATTTTTTGAACCTGCACGTACATTTGTTACCTTGTCACTAACTCAAGAGATCATCATTTCTTCCTCTGGAGGTGTGCTCAACTGTTTATCCCTCATAAATGAGTGCCTAAAACAAAGAATACATACTGCCTTCTTCCATACATATTCATAGCTACCTTCATGCTAATGTGCCACAAAAGCTAGGCATAAAATTACTGCCATCATAATGAAAAGGGGTGAAACCTCTCCATGAAGCATATCTGCTGATTATCACTACAAAGGATTCAGAATTTTGACTATTTCACAAAGCCACTTATCCACATCTACTGACAAATCCTCACTCTGGGTTTTGCTCTTTCTCTCTTAGATGCCACACGGGGCGTAACAAACCTCTAAAACTGTAGCGAGGTGCAGCTCTCAAGTTTTATTGTAAATAAGCTTTCAACAAAAATGTATTGTCATCACCTACAGATCTTCAGCGCAAGTCTAAACCACATTTGTCTGCAATTAAAGTGCCCAGTGGTAAGGTTTCATAAACCACAGTAAAAGCAAAGTTATCAAGTATCAATGGAAGGAGAGTCACAGCACTGATCTCAATTCTAATAGCAACTTGTATTCTGAAAAGAAAATCATGGTGAAGTTTTTAGAAGTTCTAACACCAGACACTTTTCCAGGTTAGTTCACCCATAAGATCTAACCCAAAGCGGTTAACTAGTTATGCTAACATGGCAGGAGAAAGCTTCACCATGGGAAGGTTGATTCAGAAACACAGAAAAGATATATGAACTCTCTATCACTTCAGGGCTATCACGAAAGTTTACGTGTGTGGAGCCGTTAATAATCCAAAGGTGATATACCCTTAGAGTCTATGTCTGTGCATCCCTCTCATGTAATACTTCACACAAAATATCTTTCCCTGCACACCTTGGATTAGTTCTGTGCATGCTCTCAACAAGGTCTCCTAATTTCCTCCTGGTATTAGTACTTCTCCCACATCTTCGGTATAAACCTCTCCTGCCAATCAGGGTTCGTTTACTTCCCGTATCCAGAGATGCCAATACATGAACAGCAAAGAGTCCCACGGGACCTACAAATCTCCTGAGTACCTGTGTGTTCTGTTGGCTGCCTCCTCGTGTAAACCCAGACTGCCCAAGTCAGTCAGTGTGCAGTAATGAAAGTGCCCTTCTCAGCTTGGCAAGATTGCTATTACAGTAGACTGGCACCGATAGCTCATGCAGTTGAGAACTTAGAGAACATACGCAGAGAGTGGCAGAAAGTCACGTATCACTGTGCTCAGTCAACATCTGATATGCATTGCTCTAAGGGAACTGGGATGGGACATATCTATGGCTCAGCATCAACTCATTCTCCCTCAGAACAATCTCAAGTTGCTTTTTGATGGACACCTGGGAAAGTTCAGTTTTCAAAACTTCCTAACAGATTTCTTCAGATACAATCTGACACATTCCTCAGATACTTTAGCCATTCTCTTTCCTCCCTGTAGGTACCAGCTATGACTCACAGCAAATCTTGGCCATAGGTGTGCTCTCAGCCACCACACCTTACTAACAACCTATTCATTTATGAATAGCTGCTGCAAGACCATTGGCCTCCTGTTTATGTCAGGAGCTTTGTGGTTAACATCTTACCCGAGTTACATACTTCCATTTCCTTTCTGTAAAAAGAACTTCTTTGTCTTGGCTGAACAACAGAAACTGAGCAAAACAGCAAAGACAGAAATGATTCAGTAGATAAGCAAACCACTAACATTAGCAATACTATATATATTGGTTTCCCAAAACAGTTTCAATGCCTCAAGGCTTTGCCACAGGGCAGGAGAAATGATACACCATAATTGTTGTTTCTGAAAGTCTCCAGATCTGATTATTGGCACTAAAAGTATCACCATATTTTACTAAACTGAATTAGTGAGCTATTCTTGCTGGAAGCAGCAAAGTGCTAATAGCTTGTTGTTACGATATTCCCCGCACTAAATGCCTGGGCTTTCACAGACGATAACTAGCTATGCTGCTGGTAAATGCTGCCCACTGGCCACTGCAGCTTACGGCAATTCTCAAAGGAAAAACGTCGGTTATGAATTTGCCTAAAAGAATGCTTAGCAAAACGCCAGGACTTTAGTAAAATATATGTATGCTGTCTGTGGTTAAACTTTTCAATTCCTTTAAAATATCAACGTTGGTGGTCCTCTAGCAAGCAGCAGTATCTCAGCTACAATATAAAGAAAAACAGTTTAAAGTTACTGAGAAAACAAAAACCAAAACCACAGTTTACTAAAATGCAAAAGGACACATTCTCTTGGTAAGCATGCCAACTAGCCCAAAATCCCACAATTTTGGGCTCCAGAATGATAAGATTCCTGTGCCAAAAGAAAGCTCACAGCAAAACTGATTTGACATAAAGGAACGGACACAAAATTACAGTCCTGATATATAAGGGAAAAAAAAATTTCCTAGACCTGCATGTTCAATGTATGTTTTCAGTGCAACAACAGAATCATCTTTGATTTCTCAGTCAAACTTCTCTTCCTGTCATAGTCAGCCTCAACAAAGTGCACAAAAAAGTGAAAACTGTTCTTTAACACAAAGCGTCACTCTTCCAGGTTCATAAGACACCCTCACCTTAAATCTTTTCTAAATACTTCTGAATGCAAAACCACATATTGATTATTTCTTAAATTATTATTTCAAGTGAATTTACAGAGATAAACTTGATATTGCTGAACCGTCCCTACAGCATAAAGCACTCAAAGAATTAACTAGAGGTTGATAGGAAAGTATTTTTGTAGTAACAATCCTGAGATGTTAGTTTTACCTGGTTTGCATTACATTAAACCCGAGATACTTCCAATTTTCAGGAAAAAAAAAAATGTGATCCCAACCTCCCGAGTGCTAAGGTCAAGGCAATTACACAAAATTAACTTTAAGAAATCAATATTAATAAAAAAAACCCTAGTCTGTTAAATATTCCCAGCAAACCCAATTCACATCTACTTTGGACAGCATAAGGTTTTAAATAGGACCAGCAATATAGAAACATTAATTTCCCTCCCGCACCAGCATTCTTTTTTACCACTTCAGCTCATTTCCATTCACATTCCACTTACTGATGAGCAACTCCGTTCATAAAAACAGATGAAGGAATTCAGTCATATTGAACAACATTTTCTTTTCCAAATCTTCAAGTTACCTATTTAAGTAAAACAAATGTAAGTCAACTGAGATAAAATAAAAATAATTTTTAAAAAAATTAAAATCCTGCATAGTGCTCTAGAGAAGACCACAGCTTTGTGCTCATTTGCCCCTCACTCCTTCCAGCATAGATGGACGCAGCCATTGGACTTCTATGGCCTGAGCCACAGAAAAGGCACAATGTCCACAGCAGCCACGCCTGCCAGGATGGAAGGCATCCCCCATCAGCAGTGACCCTACTGTCCCCTATATCTATTTATATATTGGTTCAACTTCAAACACTTCCCTTTGAAGTCTTTCTGATGAAAACTCACTAGTGATAAAAGAAAAGTATTTGCATCAGTGAGGATATCCCATTTGTCATTTTTCCCTTCAGTTCAGAGATTTCAAGTTCATGACCAAATGTCCAGGTTTCAGCTGGGATAGTGTTAATTTTCTTACTAGCAGCAGGTATAGTGCTGTGGTTTGGATTTAGGATGAGAATAACATTGATAACACACTGATGTTTTTAGCTGTTGCCAAGCACTCAGGGACTTTTCAGCTTCTCACATTGCCCTACCAATGAGAAGGTTGGGGGTGCACAAGAAGCTGGGAGGGGGCACAGCCAGGACAGCTGACCCAAACTGGCCAAAGCAATATTCCATGTCATATGACATCATGCATATAACTGGGGTTTGCCTGGGAGGCAGTGCAGCTCAGGAACCAGCTAAGTATCAGTTCCAAGAAGTGAGCAATTGTGCTGTGCATCACTGGTTTTGTATATTCTTCTATCATTATTATTACTATTCTCTTCCTTTTCTCTCCTATTAAATTGTCTTTACCTCAACCCATGAGTTTTACCTTTTTCTCTTCCATGCTCTCCCCCATCCCACTGGGAAAAGGAGGGAGTGAGCAAACAGCTGTGTGGTTGTTTTAGCTGCTGGCCAGGTTAAACCACAACACCAGAGTCCTATAGCATAGAAGCAACGTTATTCTGCTGTAGAATTTGTATTCACCAAGAAACTGAAGCAGCAGCAAATCTTATTTAACTTTGATACTTGAAGAGCCCTAGATGCACAAATAGAGTACCAGCAGCTAAACAATTTGCTCAGAAACCTTTTCATTTTACCGTATTCTTAAACAAATATAATAAATTGTAAAGGAACTTGTTTTCAATTAACATCAAGTGTAGAGTAATTTAAACTTTGCACAATTCCCCTCATCTATTTTGTGCTTCAAAGCTCTTAATTCTGGCCCTGCCCCATACCAAGCTGCTTTTCAAGAAACAAATCACTTGTTGCTCTGAAGACACACCTTCTTTTTCTTCTCTTGATCTCTCTTCCTTTTGGACAGATGGAAGCCATCAGCACCCCTATTTTTGACTGTTTTATAATACTGCTGATACAGCCTTAACAGTAACACTGCTGCATTACTATTTGCCTTTGTTAAAAATTGTCAGTAGTTCACTACTTGTTCTTATTTTAAAAGTTTAATTTTTACCGCAATTAAAACCATACCTGTTTAATAGCTGACAACTACTTTTGCTGCTTCTTTATGTTTGCTTTTACTACTGGTATAGCTTTGCACTGTTGTTCTTACCTCAGCTTGTGGAAAATATTCTCATATTTAGCTATATGTGTTGGCACAAGCCATTCCATCCCTGGAGAGAGACGAAGGGACAGTATGAAAGGGATGCTTACAGAAAGAGGACCTGACACGTTGCCCAGGGCTTATGGTTTGGTCTGGTACAGCCAGCCAGGCCTCCAGAGTGTGCAGAAGGTGAGGGATACAGTGCTTCAGAATAAGCACTAATGGAAATACAGGAAAAGGTTTTCTTCCTCCCTCTTATCACTGAAAAAAACCAAACCAACAAACAAAAAAAAACCCCAAGCAAGCAAGCAAGCAAACAAAAACCCACAACAAAACCCTAAAAAACCCAACCCAACCAACCAACAAAAAAACCCCAGCAGCTTGGAAACCGTATCACTGAAGCAGTGAACACGCAGTAATGGATTTTTTAGGAAGGACTCAGTTGGGGGCTTCCCATGTGGAAGGGACTTTCCAATTCTTGCAGCTGCACAGTGCAGGTCACCCTGCCTCCTCTTTTTTGCTCTTGCAGATGTTACGATGAATATGGCAAGCAAATATGATTCAGCTCACAAACCTTGCATCATTCTCAAGTCCAGTCCTGATGGACATCCAATTCCTCCTCAGGCAGCCAAAAAGCACATTCCACTGACGTGCAGCAGCCGCTCAGGAGATAAGTGAGTATTTCCTGGCAAGCAGTCAGGTCACCTGTAAATGCCATTGAGTCAGAGCAACACAGGCAGGTAGGAATGCCAGGCAGAAACGATGGCATAAAGATTCCCCTCGAGCTTCACAGGCTCTGTGCCAACGTAAATGGGCCTGGAGCGTAGCCTGGGCCAGCCTGGAAATGTTCAAATCACCAGCAGTACAAACCTCCACAGACCACCCTACGTTAAAGGCAGAGGTACGGCAGCCTGATCTGTGGCTGGAAGCACTACAGTACAAAAGCAATTGATCTGGCTAAAGAGCTGCCTCCAGCCTGGAGAGGGGGACAGGAAAAACAACGGTGACATGAACATCATAGTACCAGTGCAGCAAGGGAAGCCTCTGTGTATGTTGCCCCCTATGACCTAGTGTGTGTTCATTGCTCTGATGTAGGGGGGTTCCAGGTGCTTCTGTAGGGCTATTCTAACCTAGCCTTCGTTATTCTCTTCAGCATCCTCAATACAGCACACAAATACAGTACTCTCATGTTTACAGCACGGTCCACTAACACGTGTCACTCTGAAGTTCTTGGACCTCCTACAGAAGTTGTGCAGACCACAGAGCAGGTACAAAGGTTATGGACACCAGCAAAACCTGTCAGGCTGGTACTATAGCCAGCTGCTGGATAAAGATCAAGCACTGGATGCACATAAAGATCAAGTGCAAAAGACACAGGGCTCTCCCAGCAGTGGCACATGAACACAGCTGTCACTAGCTGTAACAGTGACTCCAGGTGAGGATGCACACAGTGGCCCAAGCACAGAAGGGATGTTAGAAACAGAAAGGACCAGACCCACAAATGTCGCCCTCCATCCCCCCTTACTTCCCAGGGACTTTGGAGACAAATATAACCACAGAGATTTCCCTCAGAAACATCTCATTGCAAACGAGCTTGTATCCAACAATTTGTATTAAAATCACACAGGCAAATAAATATAATGCAATCTGGAATATCAGACAATATACCTAAAAGGTACGTTAGCATCTAGCTAGGCCAGCTGAGACAAGAAATTAGTTGATCACATCATATCTTGCATTGGATAAAATCTGATCCAGCAGATGATACAGATACATGCAGATCCTGCATAATTGCTCAGGAAATTAGAGCCAAAAGTCAGCCTTTCTCTCCTGAGTTACCATCTTCCTGTGATGCCACGTGTTATAAAGGGCACTACAGAGTGAAACAGAATTTCCTCCCAACCTTGTGACATAAATCCTATAGAATTTGCCATAGAATTTACTAGCTAACATTCAGGCTATTCAGTGAGTACGAGTCGTTTTCCACACAACATGCATATCCATCCACTTGCATTAATTTATATGACTGCCGTCAGCATCCGCAATTTCATCATCTAGGAATAAAGACAGGGCCTTTCAATACATATGCTACAGGGCACATGCTGATCGTGCGTTGGTGTCAAGAAAGAACATACCCTCCTTGCACACTATTATACAATTACAGGTAAACATATTATGGGGATTTATATCTTCATTTGAAGCATCTGGTATAAATCAACATTGTGGGCAGGATACAAGATTAGAAGGGTCATTGGGTCTTTCCTGATACAGCAAATAATTTGCTCTGTATCAAGTAAAGCACTTTTTTTTTTTTCTTCCCCAATTCCAGTAACTCCATTCAACAGCTTCAATTTCCCTTGAATTGCTTTCTTGCAGCCTCCTCTGTGTCAATCACAAAGCAGAAGCTAATCATCCAAAAATGTCTTTTCCACTTCCCCAAACATCTACTAAATAGGATTCAGGCAAAGAGATTAGAAAGCTAAACTCAGCAACTTGTTCTGACTCTCCCCCATCGCGTTCCAGTCACCAAGGGGGTAATTCTTTTTGCTTCAAATATAAAAAAACATTTATAATGGAGTTTATTTAGGCCTTCTTGCTTTAAGTAAGCAAGTTTTTAATCTATCACATACATTCCTGTAATGTAGGTTTGATGTTAATGGGTTGTAAAGTGGGTAATAATTTTCTAACTGACCTCTTCAATCAGATTAGATCATATTATTGACCATGCTGTTTGTTTTATAACCACAATCATATTGTGGAAGAACATCTCTTGCAAGTAGCACATTTGTAAGTGCCCATTAAGGCAAAGGATGACAGGTCTGCATGTTTGGCACTTTTTTAATATTTCTTTTTACCTTGCTGGCAGTATTCCCATCAGCATCCTAACGCTATCCATTTGTATGTTTCTAGGTTCCTACTGTCTGGGGGTTTGTGCTTGGTTTGAAAAGATGCTGTGCTATGAAAGCAACAAAACTTAAAATACACAAACATGGTAACTTCAATTAAAAAAAGCACCAAAACTGACCGGGCATTCCTCCATTTTTTTGACTGGTTCTTTTGGTCACTGCAACATTTATGAAGAATAAACCCTGGACATCTGTTTTACAGTGACACTTAGTGGGAATTTTTCAAACTTTTCTAAGAAAATGACCATTCATATACTCTTTTCAGCACCCACTTGTGCATTCAGTGGCTGCATTTAGTGGATTTTTGAGCTCCTTATACTTACTAAACAGGAACGATAGCTCATGGTCAGGCACTAGACTGGGATGGAGACTGATCCAGTAAGACTCCAAGCTCTCAGGAGCAAAGTCAGCCAACAAGTGTTTCAAACCTCGAGTTGCTCAGACAGTGGCTTCACTTTCTTTTACCACAGTTTGCTGTGTCTTCTGTGAGTGCCAGTGCAACTGTCTTTGAGGACAGACTGTGATCAGACAAATAATCTGAGTACAAAATACCAATGTGAAAAACAGCAGTGCAGAGAAGCAGACAAACAAAACACAACGGGAACCAGTTTTGCTGCTAGAGGAAATGGCATCAACTTTTGTCACCAAGCCCTCTCGTGTGGCTTTGGCAAAAACACCTTTCTTCTAATGTGTCAGTTGTTCCTCTTTAAAATGAGGATAATATTTTCCCTCACTGCCCGCACTTGTTGCTTTGCTCATCAAGTTTTAAGGTTTTTCAAGGCAAGATTTATATTCATATGCTGTTCAACATAATAGGATCCCAATATTAACTGCGGATATTAAAAATGAAAATATATTCCCATAAAGATTTCAGTTTCACGACACGAGGATCCCAACTAAAACAGCTGCAGTATTTATGACGGGAAAGCAAGGGGAAAAAAAAAAAAAATCCTGTCTTCCATTTTCTTTTTATTACACTTCACTGAGTCTCCAAATTGTGTTTCAGAGTTGCAACTGAAATGATAAGCACAGAAAAGTAAAGGCAAATGCCAGAAGGAGCAGTAGTGGTGTCAGCTACACATTATTCTTTTCTAGCTGTTATTTCTAGTAATGAACCACACTGTTATCCTCCAGTTAAATGAATATAAATATCTAGATATTCTCTCCCTCCCTAACACACTCTTTTTCTGAGCAGGTTCTCTATGAAATGACTGATGCTGAGTTTTTAGCTTTTTATTACAAAAGTCTTCTTTACCATACAATATAAAGCTTTGTCCTACTGCAATTGAAGTAACTTTTCCAGAATTGCCTACAGAAAATGAGATTCTAACTGTTACTAAAGCCCTGCTGAATTTTAATGCAGAGTAATTTGAGTAATCTTTACCCTGCAGTAACTTGTTCATTAGGCTAAGCTTTTATGCACCTAAATTACCCAATATAATTTGGATTTGTGGAAAGTATTTCTTCACTATGTACACAGAGATTATTCAGTTCTTAGTCAGGAAAACATCAATTAAGAGTTAAAACTGAAGAACTGGGATTCAGCCCAACAACTGCTCATTGTTGTCAGTTTGTTTAAATTAGGCCACAACATATTTTTTAGGAAATGCAAACATGGTACAAAATACAGATAGAAGTTCCAAATATGTGAATTTCTAGCACACCACAGCAGAAGTACCTAAGCTGTCAGNTTGAGACCATTTCCTCTTGTCCTATTGCTTGTTACTTGGGAGAAGAGACCAACATGCAACTGGAGTCAGTACACTTTCTAGGAGCAGCGTATACTACCACCATGCTACGCTTAGGTGACCCATTGCTCTAGGATGGTAATACCGATTCTGGTGCTAGCTCAGACACAGCCTTTTAGGGAGTACCCAGAGTTCACATTACAACGTGTCATCATTCACTGTTCCCTTACATACCTCTCATGTATTAGCTTAATGGTAGACTAAAAGAAACCAAAAGCAAAGAAAACTTTTTTCCCCTCACCAAACGTCAGATAAGTTCGAATTGAGAACACCTTATGCTCAGTCACTCAGTGCTAGACTAGAGGCAGTGAAAAAAATGACTAATGTCAGTGCTGCAGAGTTGACTTCGAAAGGCATTATGGCTCAGTATAAAACAAAGCACAATTATATGTTAACTGTAAACATAGGAAACATTAAGAAACGTCCACTTGAACTAAACATATAGTGATGGGAAGATAAAGAAACGTAAATCTGTAAATTCAAGTATTACCTCGATATTGAAGCCTTCCTGTGTTACATTCTGCAAAGCTGCTTTGAGTTTTTCAGACAGAAACTGAAGTTTCTATGAAAAGCTATTTGGTTTTACAAAGCAAATGTTTAAGCTAACTTTTGATTTGAATTTTCAGTTTACACAGAAAAGTGATTTTTTTTAAATTTTCAAAACTACTGATACCAAAAACATTGCTAAACATTCAGATTTCCTGTTTTTTCCCTACGCCTTTGAATGCTGTAGAGTTGTGTAATGATTAGAGCCTGTTTTCTCTTGCTCTTTTCCAAATTCTTCTAATGCTGGAATAGCCAGATCAGATGTTTCAAAACTTACAAAGTAGCTGAGACTGTTCCATTTTACCAGTCCAAATCCACTTGTGAACGTAGCAGGATTAACCTACAGATGTATGTGGTTTTCCAAGATTAAAATATATATGTAATTACAGTGTCTGTTATGAAGATGGTGGTTTATAATCAGAATAAATTGATTTTGAGTCTGAAGTACAGCAAGAAGCAATTATTGTACTTGGCATCTGACTTAC
Organism: Aramus guarauna; assembly: GCA_013400195.1. Taxonomy (NCBI): domain Eukaryota; kingdom Metazoa; phylum Chordata; class Aves; order Gruiformes; family Aramidae; genus Aramus; species Aramus guarauna. Next base: position 598,688 of record VXBL01006975.1, on the reverse strand, counting down.
TCATTTAACAGACAACTCTATACCAGGAACCCTAGTTATATGTTGCTGAGACTTTTGGTGATGGTAACTTGATCTTAAAAGCTTCTCTTTAGCTCTCACACATCAATACATTCTTTTGAAAAGAAAAGATCAGCAAAACTGGGTGGTTACAAGCCTTGCTCAAACATAAAGACAGTCTTCATAGACAACACACCAAGACCATAAAATTAAAGAATGAACTCCAGCTAAATAAACTAATGGTCCTCCAGTGGAAAGACAAAACACAATTAGAATTCACATACTTATTTGAAGATCAATATTCTTCTACTGATTTGCTGAGGAGGCTTTTATGAAATTTAAGCATAGTTCACTTTTAAATACTCTTACCGCCAAAGGGTACGTTAGGCTGTATTAATTCCATTCCTTTTATAAATCAATAATTAGATTGCCGATTTGCTTAAAGTGCTTTGGAAAAAAAGGAAGGAAGATGGAAGCTATATTTTACCATTCTACAGCACATGTTGAAAGGCTCAGTAACTCATGCCATCACACTTAAAGATTGTGATGCTCAGAACATGGAAAAACTCAAAACCAAATATGAAACATTTTCCTCACAAATATTAATAAATAAACAAATAAATAAATCAGGGTTCATCAAGACAGACAGCACCCAGACTCAAATACAATTGTTGAGCTAAGTTCATCTTCCCAGTGTAACTTGTGCACCATAAGGGTGGAGATGCAAGCCTGGAGACTAAAGAAAAAAGCTATTAAGAGGATGACAGTTTCTCAAGTGTTAAAGTGATACCAATATGATTTCTGTTAGTTAGAGATACAGGAGAAGCAAAAGAAGGAGAGAAGTTGTTACCCAGGCACTATACAGCTAAAAAGTTATGTCTTTGTGTGATACTATGCAGTATCTTCTAGCCCTATTTACCATCTGGGACTCCAAAATAAAATATACTACAGAATAGACAGGAGTGACATTTCTTACAGAGAAGGATTGTGATTTGGAGAAAGAGTACGAACAGTGGAAATTGTCTGTACTTGTGGATAGATAATTAGAACAGAGTCAGGCTCATATGAATAGATGCAAGTGGTGCAGAGAGGACTAAAATCCTCTAGAACATTTGGATGAATCCTTTAAGATATTTGCTAGCATTAAGCTTCCTGGAGTAGGCTGACTCCTTGGGAAATCCCTAAGGAAAATTATGTTACCTGTACTATCTTTAAAAGATTTCATGAGACAAGTGAAGATATACTCCTTTCGATCACTTCATTCCCTTCTCAAAGAGAATAAGAGACACAAACGTATTGACAAAAAATAAAAAAAAAAAAAAAAAAAAAAAAAAAAAAAAAAAAAAAAAAAAAAAAACCAAAAACCAAACAACACTTTCTTCTTTCCATCGGTTAGTCACTGAAGTAACAGAGCATCTGTGGCCAATGAGTATCTGGTTTGTCTTACAACTGTCCTTAAAGACAAAAATTAGAAAACATCACATCCAGTTCTACTTTTCTACCTTGTAGTATTTTCATCTTATTCTATATGCTAACTTCAGAAAAACATGTATTTTCTTTTTTATTTTTTTCACTGCAACCTTAAAGAGCTTGCCAGAACTTTTTAATCATACTTCTTACTTCCTAAGAAGGTGTATTCAAGGGTTAGGCTTGATTACAACCTCCATTCTAACTGACTTTAACTTCAAATAGATCTTTACTTTCTAAAGTAAAACAGGAGAAGGCCATTCCTTTAACCTTGAAGAAGGTCCTGAGCAAGGAAAAAAACCCCAAACAGAACAAAAACAGTAGTCTTTTCAAAAATATGAGAAAATTTCAGCATGAACCATATAGAAAACAATTTAATTTCTGGAGCATACAGTTTACTGGAGGTATTTGATTCAGGAATTGAGGGTTATTAAAAGAAAATTTTTTACTGGATTCAGGAAATGCCACAAAAAAGTTATTGGAGGCTGGGAGAGTATTAAGGGGAATTCTCAGAAATATTTGCCCCGATCTTCTGTTCTTCCTAAGAGGTGTGGTTTTGTCCCCAGTACATACAGGATGCTGGATCAGGTGGACCTTTGCACGTGATACATTCATACAATAAGTCTAGAAATCAAAAGTCAACTTTTGTGCAGAAAAGAACAGAACCAAAAAGGAACACACTTCAAGTTAGTGTTTCAAAGCTAAGGCTGCCAACTTAAAATAAGGTTATTGTCCTGATAGAAAAGAAAAAATGAAAAGATGAGCATTGAAGTTCTCATGTGAATCACAAATTTTGCACTCCAAATTAATTTTGAACAACAACAATGAAATGATAAAAGGAGTCATTGGCTGAAGGACGACAGGAAGAAGGCAGAAAATTACCTGGGTTTTGTTAATGACAATTTACATCGTTAACATTTGCAATATCTGAATTCCATGTTAAGTAATACCTAGTTAATACATTAAAATACTGGTGTATTGATAGGTAGTAACTCAGCAAAACAATAGCATAGTTCATATCTAAACAATCAAGCCAATGATATTGTTCATCCTTTCATTAGTGTTCAAAAAAAAAAGTAATTAAATTCAGCATAAATTTAATACTCAGTGTGCCTAGTAGATCCTTAGGCAACCTACTGCATCCTATAGGGGGAAATATACTCATTCCTTCCGAAAGATCCTGGCACTGCAAACACTGCCTTGAGGTAGGAGTCTTTTGTCCCACGTCAGAGGGTCCCATACAAAGTCTGAATTGGATCAGGGAAGCACAAGTCAACCATAAATGGCCAGGAAAATATCTTTTACGTTACACAGCTGTGTGCACTGGCTTCTTTCCCCCTAATTCCACCATTTCCAAATAAGTTTTGATGGAATAACAAGTAGTTATGACTTTCTTTCCCCTACTACGTGTGGAGACTAAGCCTTCTGGGAGCACGTGGGTGCCCCAAAATTGCCCTAATGGGTGGGCTGTAGCAGACCCTGAGACTAGAGACTCTCTCTTACGTTACACAAGAATCACAAATGCTCCTCTCCTGTGTGAATGGCCAGTCCTGGGTTGTGGATCCCTGCAGCTTTCTTGCATTCTAGCAGCAATAAAGCAAATAATGGCTAACCTTTGCTGGCAGATAGCTGCATAAACAAAAACCCAGTTAGTAATGAGCAGCAGCTTTCTGAAAGGAGAGATAACAGTAGTTGCGGAAATTGATAATTTTGCAGGTTTTGTTTAGGAAGGAGGCACCATCCACAGCTTAGTTTTAATCTGCTTTAGAGAAAAAACTATATTGCTTTTGGCATCAGATAAATACAAAAAGGAGACTGAGGAGATTAATTAGTTTTAGTTTACTGAATGCCCTTCATTATTATTGTTCGAAAAATGCACTTAGGCAGCTAATAAGGAAAGTATTTTAACTCTAATGGACATAAACATTGTATCAGGTTTTGGCATGAGAAAATGGAAGCAGAGTTGTCTTAAGGCTGGCTGACATATTAAATACTATCTTCTATTCTTCCACATTAGAAATGTTAATTGAACAACAAAAGACATCAATATACCAGTGAAGTTCTCCTCAAGTATTAGCAACTTTCCCTGGTGACCCGCGAATACTGGATAGGTGAACAGCTGCTCAGGAGTGCAACCATTATGAATTTTATTCCACTTAATAGCAGATGCAGGAAATGGAAGGTTATATTACAGATCAATACACAGGCTAAGGGAACCTGACAACCTTTGGTTAGAATCAGAAGAATAAATGGCATTAATTAATTTGCAGAGTTGTTGAAAAAAATACCATTTTTTTGTAACTGAGACAGGACAGAAATGCTCTGCAATACAATATTGATTAATGTGAAAAGCAGCCTCTGTTATAAGTATCCTGCCACTGTAGAACTTGTAAACTATTGCAGCAGCCACTTGAAGAAATGTTAACTATTTCTTTTGATCCTCAAATATTTAGGTGACATGATAGTACCTAGCTGTACTGAATATACTTCCAATTTTAATAATAATGACACTATAATGACAATTCACTTTTAAAACTATATTTCATAGAAATTATTTGCAATTATGCTTATATATTTACAGCCCCCTAACTCTGAAACTCTAACCTTGGATGTCAACAGCATATGAGAAACCTCAGTTACAAACTCCATTTATAGCGGGAGTTTTTGTAAACTTACCACTTAAGAACAGTATAACAGAAGTGTGACACACTAAAATAGCACTCGGGCAGCTTTAGCCTCTGGATGCATTCACATGATATAGAAATGTAAAAGGTTATTTCTATAACAGGGGTTAGCACACATTAACTCCAGAGTGCTACACAAAGGATGCTGAAAACGGGCTCACATTCACAATGGTTTATTAACAGAGTCCATCGCTAATGGCATATATTGAGTCTCAAAGTGAAAGTTGCTGTTGAGGAAAAAGAGGGCGGGAGGGAAAGATTGGAGTATTTTTGATGAGGGGCAGCTGCAGCACGGCTGGTTGACAGTAAACTCCGTACAGGCAAATTATTGGGCCCCCTACTGCGAAACAAAAGTTGCAATCAAGGGGTAGAAAAAGTGGTACAAAGGGGTGACTTGCACGCCAGTATGACAATCTGTCATAACAGCAACATTGGAGTTCACAGCTGCAAGGCCATGGGAGCAACAGTACAAGAACTGCAAGGGAAAAATACTGCCCTTTTGCCAGATTTGTGATTTTGAGTGATTAAATCAGTGCTTTTATTTAGGAAAACAAAAAGGAAAAAAAGCTGAACTGTTTAGACTATACATGTAAGATAAAAGGTCATCTCACAACACTATCACCTACCTTGACATCATACATACACAAGTATATGCATATACAAGTATATTGCCATTCCTCAATATGTACTTCAATAAAGTCTAAGCTTCTATTTCTATTGAATGTTTTTTAGGGCTTTTTCCTACAGCACTGCTCAATCCTTGCCCCTAGATCTTCCCAGAGTACAGCACAATCTTCTGCATGTCTAGATTTTAGCTGCTGGAAAGCACCTGCTAGCAGAAGTGACTCAGGAAGGTTCTTTTGCATCTCTGCACAGAATTTAATGCCTGCCTATCAGCAACATACTCCAAAAAAGCATGAGCTAGGGAGGACAGGAAAGTGAAAGGGCTCCCTCATCAAGCTAATTCTTGATGAGACTTGTCCCTGAAGCTACTACTGACCTGTCTTTTCAAAGTAAATGAGGACTAATCCCATCTTTTTTGTCCTTAGTGAACAGAAATAATACCACTTGTTCCTGGGTCTAGGTGGCCTCTCTACCTGATCAAAGCAGTCCCAAGCTGGGGCAGTCAGCCTTAATGGATAATGAAAGACACAAACCAAGCAAAGGAAAAGTAGCATGAGTCATTCTGACTTGATCTTTGCGAAGTGCTCAGGGAATTCTCTGTATGCATTATCAAAGATAGATCTAAATATGAACAACATCATTAATGCCTTACTGTTCACTGGTACAATGCCATTCTGAGAAACCCTGCAGAAATTCTGTATATACACCTTGTACTAAAGGAAGGGACATGAAGTCACTGACTTTAATTCACATCCTTTACACTCAGCTTACTGGCTCTTACATTTTTCCTGTCTTGCAGCAGTGACTAAAGCTAATTCTGATGAACTGCAGACCATGTAGTCAAAAAGGGCTTCATGAATGTGTGGCAAAAATCTGCATGGGAAAAATCTACATGGGATTGTTTTCTACACCTCACTCCTCCATCATGAACAGCTAAGATTACTTGACTACCTTCTTCTGAACTCCTGACTGAAGTCACAGCTTCCCAGATCAGTACTTCCACTTTCCACATCCAGACATGCTAGGGCAGGATGAGAAATGGGCAGGCCAAAGCATCCTCAATACTTTGTCCACATATTTGATGTTTGTTTCTCTCTTCATATTTTTGTCCTCCTGTTCACTCACAGTAGCACCTATTCACAGTCTGAAAGGGACAATTTTGTAACCTCTTTTCTTCCTGGACAACAACTAATCACAGTGATTTACAATTTGCTAACAAAGCCTGATGCATCCTGTTTTACATCATCTTCTCACTGAGCCTTTTAGTTTAGCCTGTTAGAGAGCTCTTTCCCTATTGCCATTTTCAGTTCACTTACTCTTTGTAGCCTTTCCCATACAAATATAACTGGCCCACAGACTATTTACTTGTCTCTCTACTGTGTGATCCCATGTCCTCCAAGTTTCCTTTCTCCTGCACTCTCCTCCTTCCTGCTTACATTCCTATGCTGTCATGGATTTATTTTTAGGTCTTAAAGATTACTGATAATAAGAAATCACGTATGCCTACGCCCTTACTGTGGACTTGTTCTCTGTATGTTATTTGTGCCATATTCTTGGAGGAGGGATGCTTCTGTCTGCCACTGCCTTTAGAAATACTGTGCATACATGAAGGAAACATCACACTCAGAAGGAAGATGGAGAAGGTAGCTGGTAAATTGGCGGACTGACTCGGGAACCAGGAAGACAAGAATGCCCTTTAGATCCTCATGGTGGAGCAGAATCATTTGCAGCTGAATACCACCTGGGAGCTCTGACCATCCTGAGCCTCAGAGCCCTCATACATGCTTAAAAATAATTCCAAATCTAGAAACAAAACATAAAAGAAGTGACAGTCTAGATGTGATTCCTGGCTGACCATTATTATTACCTCCAGAAATGATGCTGTTATACTGATCTTCTCTGTACGAGCATCCTACTAGAAAATTGTTCCAGCACACTCTCTTGGAGATGCACAGCAGGATGACCATCCAATTAAAATTCATGGATACTATTCCCAAAAGCCTGGCACATTAATCTCCTGTAACTGTTAAGCAGCAGATACTGCATCTGGAAGAAGTCATACAGCAGTCCTTCCATAACTGTAAGTTTCCTGTAATTTCAGCCAGGTTTTCCAGACTTGCCTTTGATTTTATCAGGAGCCATCTGGTAATTGCCTTTTCAAGCTGCATTTTTAGTTAGATAAGAGAGTTTTATTGTTATTGTTACTGCCTATAGCCCAAGATGACTCACAGTCACCCTAGTAAAAGAATTCTTGTAGAAGTGGCTGTGGACTTCGAGCATTTCCATATAATTTTACCAACTGCTGAAATCAGTGCTAGCCATCTTTCTGAGCTACAAATTCTACTATTTTAAGCCCATGGCTCGCCTTCTGAAGTCCTTTCTGAACAACTCCTAGTAAAGATATTCTCTTCCAGCCATGTAACATAAGAGATACGGATTTGTTCTTCAAACTAGATAGTTCTAGTACAACAGCAGCAGCTACCAATTCAGAGAGGGTGCCAGGGGAAATGTGTTCATTCAGAATAATCGTTAGTGGCACCTAAATATTTCTGCCCTGTCCTCAACAAGCTACAAGCTATAATTTATATCCACCCACCACACAGTCAACTCTCCAGGTCAGAAATGGCCTTCCTCAGCACAACAAATTCTCCTGACTGACATGAGACTGTGCAGCTATTCCCAGGAGCTGGCAAATGAGGAATGCACCTGCTTTGAAGGATGCACCTTCCTGCATAGTATTACAGCTTTCAGCACAGTGCTCTTAAATCTGCAAGGTAACATAACTTAAAATGAGCTATTTTGATACAGTACTCTCTTGGAAAGTGATAATAGTACACAATTCAGCAAAGCCACCTTCCTCATTTTAGGGCTGTGGGATCATTTTAGTTTGGGTTTTCATGAGACCTTGAATCTGTCTGCTTAAGTTGAGTTTGTGACCACATTACTAAGTATTTTCTGTAATTAAAATAAGAACTATGAGTGACTGATTGAATCCCTTAAAGTGAAACCATAAAGCAAATACACAGATTAAATGCAATTCTCACAGTTTGTGTTTCTATGATGCTACATATGTCACAGTGATAAGTTGAAAAACTATGTAATTAACATCTTTTCAATCCTCTTTTGTCTGTCTTGCCTGCTTTCTGCCCTCTAAAGTATTTACCACAGGGCTCTGAACTATTTTATACCCTTAAGCAACTTAAACCAGCTGCAAACTTTAAAGAATAATCATCTAGTCTCAGAACTGTGTTTCTTCAATCTACTCTCAAAAGTGGTTTCCTTCCAAACACTCCCCAAGACCTTGAGTGGGTGAACTTCAGTCATGCAATGGTGGCATGGTTTTGTCAGCCTACAGGTGAGTAAGGCGCCATATCTCAAGACACAAAAAAGTAAGCTTTGCACTTTCTAGGAGCTAAAAGAGCCAATTTCCCATACTTTTGCTTTTATCCTGGAAAATACCCAGAATAATGGGCTCAATAAACCGTGACGCTTTTGGTATTTATGAACTATAATTTCTTCCTACAAGGTTCCCTGCGAGCTTTGCCCAATTAGGGTAACTAACAACTGAAGGATAAACCAGTTCCAGCTAGTAATTTCTTAAAACATTTCTTCCCCCTCCAATACATTGCCCTGTAGCATTTTGCTGAACAGTTTAACGTGTTATTGACACCTAGTTACAACTCATTTGTGCCCAGCTGTACCACAGAGCAATGCAGCACATAGAAAATCTTTAGGACCACACTGTAACCCTCNAAAAAAAAAAAAAATCCTTTTCATCTATTTCAAATGTTAGTGCAGCAAAATTATTAAAACTATTAATAGTATAACCACGATGATATGACCCACTCAAATATTGCTTTAATTGTTAGGAGAAAAAAATTGTGGAGGAAGGTCTAGGCAGTAGTCATTTTTAGTGGGAAATAATAAGAAGCCCAAGTTGTAATACTCCAAGTCTGACGAGTTTCTCATGCAAACATACATTAGAACTTGCAGGAAAGGAGATCAGAAAGCAGAAGAGTGTCTCTCCCTCTCTGGCTACTGATGCACACAGAGCCAGTCTTAAATGGGTTGTTCTAGGGAATACTACATCCTTCTCCTCAAGCCTTTCTGTACATTTCTCCCTTCCAAAGGAAAAAATGTATTATTGCAACAAGGCATACCAATAGCACTAAATAAACTTTCAAGTTAGACTTCGGCTTATAGGTTTCCTAATCTCTCCAAATTGCTACAATCGCTCATGTTCCTCAACAGCTTTGGACAGAAAATGAAGTTCGTTCTTTTGGAAAATCACGACACCAAATCATGCCATTACAACTTATGTATCAGTGAAGTGGGTTTTTCTAAGTGCAGAATTTCTATACTCAAAGGGGAAAAAAGTACCGCACAGATGGCTTAATCCGCTGTTTTTTCCGAGGTGAAGACAAGACAACTGTGCTGCCAAATATTAGTATTCTGCTTTGCTTTGCCAAAATACATATGTTGCAGAGCCACTATTTATTAAGTGCACAGCACAGAAAATTTTATACAGGAATAGACACCTACATTTTCTTCAACTCAGTGTAGTTTAACAGGAGGCAACAAGGTTTTTACAGGTCAAACAGTAATACCCTTAGATTTTGAAGTGGCTATCAGCTGATCTAGGTTTTACAGGCACTGACATATCCAGATGTACTATTTAAAATGTAAGAGTAGAGGATATAATTGCAACTAAATGCCCTGACACCTAAATGAATTTCCTATCAGGCATTCTCACTGCATACAGTTTCAGAGAGATCTTTGCACATTGAATAGGACCATTCAGCAATGGCTATCACAACATGGTTTGTACATAATGAGAATTATATTCCTTATTCCTAACCATTCAGAACTAATATGTTGCAGATCTATTGGTATCATTTCACTATATATGGTAAATGACATTCATTGTAACAATAAAGATAAAGTATAAGCACACAACAATTTCATTTCAGTAGACACATTGCAATTTTCAATAGCTAAAGATTAAACTGTGTACTAAAAGTTTGAGAGTTTTATTGATTTCAACTGAAATTGTTCATTTAATCAGACTAGTAGTTCCACTAGCTGAATTCTAATTTTTTGCACTTCTCTTTCCTTATTCTAATTTTTCAGGTTTTCTTCCCTTTCAAAATCAATTTAATCCTCATCTCCAGCACATGAATAGTCTCCCTCTTTTTCAAAACCATTTAGCATTTTAATTTAGAAGCCCATTTTGCGAGAATTCTATCTTCTATCGTCCTTCTCTAATTCACAAGGGACATGTCGTTACATGCATGAAAAACGTCAGAATAAATATTTGCACCAGTTGTTAACTTTCTACCCTAACGCTTATGTGTAAAAGGGTGATTTAAAAACAATTCTATTAAGATTAGGAAGTATTTTTCAAGCTTTTTGGGGCTTTTACTAACAAAAGTCCACTTGAAGGGAAAGAAGATGTTTTTCCTTTGAAAAGTAATAAAAATGAGAGGAGCTTAACCTCAGAAGAACAGGGATTACAAACGCATATTCTGAAACAGAGGCAGGTAAAGAAGAGGGCACATCGGTGCCCTTGGTGAAGCAAGACTGCATGTAGACAGTTGCACATGCAGGACAAGGGGGTGAATACCCCAGCCAGTGCTGGGAGCCCAGAGTTACACTGGCTGAGCAGTTGGACTTAGTTATCCTTCTCTAGAGGTTTTTGACAAGTCTGGGCTTCAGACTTGGGGAAGCCAGGTCATACAGTGTCTTCTATGCTTCAGTTCTGCCAGCACAAGTGCCTGTAGGGCCATGCCCTGAACTCACTGCAGCTAAGAGCAAGCAGGGCCAGAGATATCGCACTCCACCGTATCATGCTACAGCTGCAGTACAGCTTCCCATGGGATCTGGGGGGGAGTAAGCATGTCTGCCCTTTTCCTGATGCCATTTATATCCTCTGCTGACCAGCACAGCCATCTGGCCAGCACGTTTTACAACAAAAACCTATGAGATGTAAGGAGTAGGATCAGCCTTCATATTCCTCCCACTTCCTGCACCTGGCTGCCTTTCATCTCCTTTTGCAATTGCACATGCACTTCACATTTTCCTCTAAGTCCCTTCCCGTTCATACATTACTAGGCATTTCGGAACCTGCTCGTCTTGAGAGACTGCTGCTTGTGACATGGGATTCCTCCTTGCTTTTCCTCCTCCTTCTCCTTACCTGCTTTCAACTTCTTTTTCCACCTTCTAGACAGGTTCTGGGGTGTGGTGGAGGATGGAGAAGTAGAAGCCGCATTACAAAATTTACAGTTTGAGGGCACTTTATTTTATTCTCAATGTCTCTAATGTAGTTTTGTCTGTCTTGTTTGTTTTAGCTTCCTAAATGTTAACAGAAATCACATAATTTTCCAGAGATGTTTTACACACACACGTCTTTATAAGGTGGGAATGGGGGAATAGAAAGAGGGAAAAACCCAGAAAGGTGCAGAATCTATTCAAGTCTCCACCATGAGAATGCAACCTTCCTCACATCATTTTCCAATACAGTGGCCTTTTACAAGTCAAGCAAGTTAGACTGTTTTGCTCTTTCAGGCATCTCTTTTCCCACAGCTAAGTACTACTCATTCTGCCACTTCCCTATTCTCCACAGCCTTGGCCTTCAGGGTACATTGCACACCTATAGGCAAGGTAAACAAGATGCTGTAGGAGGAACGCCTCAAATGACTGAATCCTTAGCTCCATGTAGGCGATTGCACAAGCCTAAGTCTATACTTCTAAGACCAGCATTTTGCACTGTCATACCGTATGATTACATTCTGTTTATTTTCATCTTTAAGAGCCTAAATGTTAGAGATGGATCAAGTCAGTAGGAAAGTACATAGAGTAAAAGCGCACCCTTTCCTTCTTCTCGGTAATAATTATAATTTCTTTGGACTCTAGTTCTGAATATTTTCCAACAGAGAAACAACATATTAAATGTTCGATTTCATGTTCCTCTCACTGAGGGGAAAGAGTGCAAATTAGAAAGTGTAGAGTCTAAATGTTATTTAAAAGATCCCATCAAATTCCACATGGGCAGCGGTGACAGGCATCACGTCAAGGGCACCTATTAAGCTCTCTTCAGAACTCTTACATCTCTTTCAGAAAAATACCCCATTTTATCATAGGGCCCAGGTTCATTATGAACCTTAAAATTCAGCAAGTGAAGGAAGAAAAAAGCGGATATCATGTTTTTTTGTCTAAAAATGCAATTCAGGATACTTTATAATGTATGATCTAATTCTTAACTCTTTGCTGATTCAATATAGATTGGTGATAAGATTCCTTCAAACACATTATTCTAAGTCCCAGTAGAATAGCCATTGCCATTTCCAGATTATATCACAAGTTATTATACATACACTACAGCATTAATGAACTTGAGTAAGTATGATGTCATAAGGTTTTAGAGTCCAAACTGGAAGACTTTGAAACATGAAACAGAACCAGAAGGTAACACGTGAAGATTGAACATAATGCATAGAAGAGAGTTTTGGATATATTTTACTAATATCACATTTTAATCTTTTAGCATCCTCATACCCCAGCAATTTTAAAATCTTTAGGCCCTCCACTTGCTGTCTACATACACCCAGTTACAATTATGTCCATTAGTTGCCTTAGCAACAGAGGCAGAGGTTAAGTCATTTTCTAGAAGAGGCCCAGTGCAAATTATGGCATTATACCAACTTATTGCCAATCGTTTTAATTAAAACATTTCACTTTCAACTCAGCTAACAGCAGAGATCAGTAAACAGGGCAGATCAAATTACTGGTATTTAAACTCTCCTGCCTTTGGAAAGGCCCACTGCAGCTTAATTACTGTTGGGCAGGACTGGTGAAGAGAGAGCAAAGAACCAAAATCATTCGGGTATGGCTCAACATACAAAAAACACAATATCATAATTCGAAATGTGTGCTACACCAAATGAAACTGATATAATTTCTAGGCACTTACCACTGTGATACAGCAACATCCACAATACTGGCAACAAGAATGCATTTCTCCACAATGCTCTGTCATTTTTCCACTTCATTCCACAAAGCATTTGAAGAGGTGGAAGACACATCCCCCCTTTTGCCTCTGTGATGATGAAAACTGATTTTTGGCATTGCCAATAAATGTGATAGAGTACAGCAGACCTAGCATGCTCAGGCTCATGTACCTAGGGACTAGGTGAATACCTCGCAGCCACGGAGGAGAAAAAAGGGGCTCTAGCATGGGGAACAGATTTTGAAGAGGATACAGTCAGGGAATAGGGAAATGGGTGGGGAGAATCTGGGACCAAGTCTCAGCACAGGCAGAAAGAGTCCCAGCATGCAGTCATTACTGTGGGATAGTCATAGTATCACAACACTTGATAGCCAAGACAGAAGGAATCACTACTCATTCTTGCCATTCTGCTCCCACACATCATTACATAGCAGCAGGAATAAAAAATCATCCATAGGCAAAATTCCCCTGCTTATTGGATGCAAGCTCTCATTAAACCTGGATGGGGGCGGGGTGGTGGTGGAAATCTACTGCTTCTTTTTTTGTGTGTGGCATAACATTCTACCACACTATTAGTGAAATACTGTTACTATTTTTAAAGGATTCAAGAAGGGCAAAATCTTGTGAAATATATACAGTAGTTGGTGGAGTGGGACTCGTAAGACCCAACTTTGCCTGCCTACAGATCAGACATTTAAGCGTGTTCCTTCCAAGGACAGCGAATTGCCCAGATGCAGGGACTTCTTCAACTCTAAGAAGAACTTCTGTCAGCTTGGACAAATCCCTCTATTTGATCTAGAGAAGTAAAACATACTTTTCCCATCACTAACATTATGACATTCAGGAAACTTTTTGATTTTTAAAAATAAATATATAACCAGCCTTTGTTCATGTAGAACTACTACCATCTGAATAGTCCTGCAGGTTGTTAAGGGAAAAGTCAGGGATTGTCTGAAGACAATCAGGGAGAATTCCTTTTGGATCATTATTAAAGCTTGAATTTCTTCACGGTAATATAGTTGGATTTATTTGCCAGAAACAAAGAAAGAAAAAAAAGAAAAAAAAAAAAAAAAAACCAAAACACCACCACCAAAACCCACCCAAAAACCTAGACACGAGCAGATACTCTGTTGAGCAAGTTTCACAAGAGAGATTTAAAATTTCTTATTGACACAATCAAAGAATACCTCTTCACATGTGAAGAAAAATAACCAAGCTTTTAAGGCTTACTTCTATGCTTACAAGAATTCTAGAAGATGAAAGTTTAGTTTAAAGTGTCTGGGTTTTTTACACAGCACTAGTGACTTTCCCCTAGCTGAATGAAAAATTGTCTCTATAACACAGAACAGAAAAAAACAAAGGTTGAAAAACTCCCTTCTCTCTATGTAAGCTATATTTTCCAAGGTAGAAACTTCAGAGACTCTCAGAGTCTACTTAAATATTGTTATAATAGTGAAAAGGACATTTTTCTTGTTCTTGGCAACAAATGAATTGCAAAAGAAATTATGCAGACAGATCACCTTCTCCTAGCTCCTAAGTAGACCAATTATTCTTTCCAACCAAAATTTTTAGGGGTCTACGGTTTTATCATTAAAACACAGCTATAAATTTATTGCTGATTTATTGCAAACTAACACGGGGGTTTTTTTGCTTTCTGAGCAAATAAGATTCTGAATATATAACAAATAACCACTCCTTCACGTGCTGACATATTTCTGAAATGCACTGGCATATATAATCCTTATATTGGTATTTTATCGCACATCCCATTTTCAGGAAAAAGTAGATTCAAAAGAAGAGGGTTAAATCAGAGTAAGAAGAAAATATCCATTAAGGAAAAGCCATTATTCTTCAGCTAATTGCAAAAGCTAATGAGAATAATTAACCTAAGAGGAATCATAAAAAGACACCAACTCTCTAAAATATACAAATGTATGTAAAAATCCAGGACTATTTCTACAGATGACCTTCTAAGTTATGTTAGTAACTACTGTAGCACTTTCATGCAATCAGAATACTAGTAATTTGTAAAGAGAAAAATCAGCAGAAAGAACATATGTCTGTCCATAAAAGCTAAATTTCCAAGGTACTTCAGGCCACTGAATATTTTAATACTCTATTTTCTCTTTCTCTGCTAATCACCTTAGTTCCATGCACTGTAAGATCAATTTATACGAGTATTTTGAAACCCCAAGAAGTTTGCCCACCTGGTTTTGAGAAACAGATGGTAGCTATACAGAGTTTTGTCACAGATTATGAGACAGCTGAGCAGAACCCAGTGATAACAACATGCAAACATGACTTTACCTTTAAGGAATACAGTATATGATATGATAAATTAATTTTTTTTCTACCCCCAAAAATTTATAATACAAGCCTCTTGCAAGCTTCCACCTAGCACTGCAAGTGCTTTAAAGTCTTGGATCCTGAAGTCATGTTACAAAAACTCTTGCAAAAGGAGAAGCTTTTTTTAAAAGGCTATTTTATATCTTCCTGTTTGTCCAGAAAACTGAAAATGTAACTCCAATCTCTCAACTCAAAAGCCTAACATTAAAAAAAACAAAACCCCCACACCCTCAATGTTGCCTTTTTTATTATTATTTCCAGATTGATCAATTGAAATTAGAATTTGGGAAGGCTGTATAACAAAACCACAGGATTATTATTCTTTCATATGCTGAATTCATTAGGACTACTATTAGTTTAAGGATAAATTCCAACTTATAGCAAATACTGATATGATAAAACTGACTCCGTCAATTGCTCTTAACACTAACAAAGATAGCATAGTGACATGTTGACATGTCTGCTTTATGTTAATTGTTTTTGTTGTTTTTTGATGTTTTTCCATTTCCTTTTAATGAAGAAACTTTTTTTTTTTTTAGAATTAAGTATCAGCTTCTCCCCAGCTCTGCAACAACAGACCAGCAAATCAAAATTTCCCAATCTCAGACTCACTTCACTTCAAGTCAAGTTCTTAATTATTTTGCCAAACCAAGGCCTTGCATCCAACAATATAATTTTTTCTCCCAACCAATCAGTGCTTTAATGAAATCATTTAGGCCCACTCTATTCAGGTCCAATTCAGCAGAAAAGTAGGACATTTCGTCCATCCAGTCCAAAGTTTTTAAATGGCTCCTCTTCTGTTCCAAATTCATGATAATATTTTGATGACTCAAATACTACTTTGTTGAATTTTTTAAGCCATTGATTTGATTGATTGCAAGGTTTGAAGAAATTACAGGAAAACAATCAAGTGAAGCCTGATAAGGAACAGTTCAAATTGAATTTCATCATGATAAAGATGCTCTTAAGCCTACTGCATGCTGTTCCAGACTGCATTTGATATTTGAACTCACTCAGAACAAGTCTGTATTGCCAAAGGATTCTACTTTTAACTGAGTCATAATTAAAGCTTAGCTTCTTTTAAATAAAAAATACAAGCATTTGTGAATTCTATCACATTTAGCGCTCTGGAAAAATAAAGGGATAAACAATATTAACAAAGATGGTATTCTATCAAACCAATAATTTCTTGTATGCCTAAATTTACTAATATTTCCATAGCTAGAAAATGACAGTTCCTTGGAAAAGCTTATTTTACTAATGAGTTATGTGATTTACAACAGTCAAATAGATGGATACTTAATCTTTTGAACCAAGGTAAAGCCCATAATGGGGAAAAATTGCAAAAGAAACCCCAATCAACCTCCCTCCACACTTCCACCACCGGTACTCTTAAGGGCAACAAGAGACATCCTGTAAATTAGCCTTGTTCCACCTTCCTCATCACTAGGCATTCTCTTGTACAAGGACTTTGTATACTGGTAACATACACATACGTACATATGGACTTACCCACACTCTAGTATGGCTTCATTACATCAAGAATTTGTTTGCAGTACTATAGCCTCAAAAAGCCTGAGCTTTGGGCCAGCTTTCCATTGTAGAAGGAACAGAAAGAACCTAGTATAACACTGCAACATAATTTATATCCAGAAAATAAGCGTACACACATTTAAAAGTAATATTGCAGTAAGAGTCAAGATGCTAACTCTAGATACAAAAATTGTTTCTATATTTAGGTTACTGCCTTCACATGATTTTAGACCAAACATATGGATTTAGTGTCTTCATAGAAAACGGAAGTTTTGCAGACAGATTCTTGTGGATTTTTTTCGGTTCTAAAATGCTTGTTCCCATAATTTATGCTCATTTTCAACCTCAGCTTCCAAAAATGTCTGTCATCTATTCTCTGAAGTCTATTCTCTAATATCACCTTTTTTCAGCAACATGATATGATGTAAGGTCAGAGGTCTACTTTTCACCATAGCTATCCGTCTCTTCGTCAAGATACCTATGAACCACTACCATGATATCACGATTTTGGACTTTTGTATGATGATACTTTACATTCTTCATTTAGAGAGGGAAATTACTAATTTGAGTTATGCGTACTGGGTTTGTTTTAGTTTGCATTTTCTTTTAACTTTTCCTCATGCAAAACCCCTAAACCAAATAAAACAGACTGACAACGCAGGATATTTCATTAAAATAAAAATATTTTTGGTAAAATCTTTGATTTAAACTAAGAACATCAAGCTGCACAAATATGTTGCTCAGGGATGGCACACTCAGGCCAAGAGACTCCTGAAAATCCCAAGATCCTGNTAATTCATTCTCCTAAGGATGGTATTATAGAAACATAAGACAAAAGGGAAGGAAGAAACTCTGACAGTGTAGATATATATGCTGCTATGAACAATCACATCTTCGAGGCAACAGTTTTTACATGGGTTTTTTTAAGTTACATTGATAAAGAGTACCTCATGTTGGCCTCAGAAAACTGCAGGTTATATTCTTCACTTATTTAGAAGATTAAAAATTCATCTAGTAACACAGATTCTAGGTGGATCAAGAATTTTCTTGCATTTTAGAAATTTTCAGTGGGAAAGGGAAGGAATACAGAGTAAATGAGCCTCCCACCCTTGGGGAAGGCCATGGACACTACTCCTCCTCTCTCGCTCTCACCCACTCAATATGTAAATGTGGATGTAAATGAGAATCACCTCAAACGTGAGACATGCAGCACATGCTGTCCAGACGTTACAGGCCACGCAATAGGAGATGTAAATTCACTTCCCTACCCTCAGAGAGTAAAAGAGCTCCTATTTCAGTAACTAAGGATGAACCAACATTGATTAGGCTTTATTGCATTAGATTTCTACCCACAAGGAAACAAAAACATCTGCTGCTAATACTAATGGACCACCTGCCAACAAGAAATCGTAGTAAACTGTGCAACAAAGGATACAAGAAACCATCCTAAAGATCACTGAAACTGGCCATGAAGCACAAGCCCTTTCACATCTCCATCAGGTGCAAGAACGAGCCATTCTCTCATTTACAGTTTCTTCCCTGAATACCTGCATACATCTATTGCTTACTTCTCCTTATTGTCCCTTTGGGAGCAATGCCTGTTAATTGAAATGGCCTCCCTTTGTAACAGTCAGCAGCTGGTTTGATTACCGTATTCCAATAAATAATATGGCTGTATTAATTCAGACAGAGCAATTAACACACAGGCCAGACATTTTTACTGTGTCACTTTTACTGTATACTACCAATTAGGTGTTTCTATCTGAAATACTACCCCCTATTGAAAGCCAAATAAATTCAGCTACACTTTGATCTTTCCAACAATTGTGTCTCCCATTAAGAAGCATCTGACAGCACCTTTCAAACCATTCACATTGATCAGCCTTGCCCTGAACTCTTATCTGGATTTACACCAGATCATTTGCGTTTACCTTTTATTATTAAAGAGCAAAGTAAATGCTGATATTTTGGATCAGATACTAAAAAATGACGATGACTAGTTAGATCCATGTTCCACTTCCTGTTATTTAGATTCACGACAACTCTCATTCACATCGAAAGAAAATAAAATTTACTCCCTAGAAAAATTAATATTCTATCAAAGCAATGCTAAAACTTTACCAGATTTGGAAGGGTGGGGTGGAAAGAGGAATAATTTGTAAAGCACCACAGTATTTGTATAAGAACATTTCATCTTCTGTCAAAGATGTTGCATAACTTCTCAGAAATTTAATTTTCAAGGAGCACAAAGAAAACAGTAGTTTGGTAAGTTGTGTTACAGCTGAAAATGAAGGGATCACAGGGTAAATTTTATTTACTGCGTAGAGGTTTTCTGAATCATAGCTAAGTTTGAAAATGCTTTATCATTCTTAAGTAGGATAAATTATAGGTGTATTTACATTTTTTCTGTACTTTTAATTAGTTTACATTATGTGGGCTACATTATTGCAATATTTTTGTACAATTTAAGAAATTAAAAAGAGTTCTTTGTACCCATACTTCTCTTATGATAAGAAAGCCTTCCTGTTCCCTGCTTGGACAGATCCGTGACAGTTTTTGTTGTTTTGCAAATAGCCAGTGCTATTAGCCTAATTCAGACAGATATAAAGCTGCTATAAAAGTATATGGTACAGAAAAGCTGCAGCTGTACTCACATGTAAGGATATTTCACGCTTACCAATGTTGCATTCTCTTCAGGTTGTATCGCTAAAATGGAAATAAGAGTTATCATCATCTGTTTTTCCTGTGTTGTCATGTTCACTTGGATCCTGGTCTAAATAGCTTCACGAACAATTTTTTTTATAACTGTTGATAATTAAAAGACAATCAACACTTTTAGGAATATTTTCAGTACACTTTAAAGGGAATGCGAATTAAATGCTTGAGAATGAGTCCTTGCTTTTTACTTTGGAGTAAACCTTTGTCATACAGTCTTTTGTTTTGGCTCATTTAACAAATACCAACGTTTGTTATTAAAGCTATTAGCCAGAAGTAAGTAACAGTGATTTCAAACTTCAGAGACCTGAAGAGATTACACCGGTTATCCCCCTCACTTGGCTACACAACTATGAAGATCTTTAAGCATTACATGGTATAAAGGCAATGCAGGAACCTAGCGGCATTTTATTGCACGGTTTCTCTGGAAATAGGCTTCCCATCCTTCATTTGAATAAAAGCCAATTTGGAAAAACGCTGGATAGAAGGCATGATATACCAATCACGGTACAAGATATTTGATCCTCACTGCTCTCTCCATGCTGTGATTGTGCACTACAACCTGTCCTGTTCATTCAAAACATCCAAATTCTAATTCATGACAGTTCAAGAAATTGATAAACACTTAACAGAATAAAAACATAACTGTGAAGTTACTAGGTACACTGCCTTTTTCCCTTGAACTTCTCCAATTCCTTAAAGCTTTCTTCAACTCTTCTCCACCACGTAGCCAGCTACCAGCTTTCTCCCCACAGAACCTCTGAGCTACATTCCCGCAGGCAGCAGCTGGGAAATGAAGCAGAGCCAGTAAGTGCAGTGGCTTTACAAGTTTCCTTAAGGAGCTCATAGCCACTAAGTGTGCTAAATAACACAGAAGCAATAGCTTCTGCAATGCAAAACTTGCTTCTTGGAAGCTTCACAGCAGCCAGAGAAAGCAATTTCAAGGAACAAACATGTGTAGACCTACTGCTATCTTACATTTGGGATTTCCTGTGAACTCCTAGATCAGGCAGAAGTCAATGTAGATGTTTGCTACAATTGCTTGAGAAACAAGTACAGCCTGCATGCATGAGTCAATTGCTCTTTATCATCTTCCTGACACCTGACTTGGTAATTAATTCAGATATAAATAACCAAGTGTTTATATGCAGAGAAACTAATGCTGCTTTGAGATATTAAGAGAACATATTAAGTTTTGTGTTATTTTAAAACTAGATCAAGTTGCTGACAATGTTGATACCTCCAAGCACAAAGCACTTCTCAGGAGCAGGAGTTCCTCAGCTGGAGCTGGCAGGAGAGTACTGCATTCCTACTAAGCCAAAAAACAAGCAACAAAACTCCTTAGGCAGAAAGTTAAAGGGCAGTTCTTAAAAATATGGTTTAGGAAGATTCTAGGATTTTCAAATCCTGTCTCTGAACTATATGAGGAAATCAGGGTGAAAGGGGAAGGATACAACCCCATAAAAGCATTTTCTTCCACCTATAGCTACGATCTTCAAGGAGTCCACTGACCATAGTCTACTAGTGCTGCTGACTGGTCCCTGCTCTGCTTCTGCTAAGGTCAGTACACTACCTTGGAATGTTTATCCTATTTCTGCTACCCAAAGTCATCCCGCAGGAGAGGATGCTCGCTGGAGCAGTTCAGCCAGCAGGCTGGAGGAGATTGCATGATGCAGGAGGCAAGCAGAATGTCCACAGGGGGAGAACGGAATTCACTCATCCAAAGTGAATTTCAGTCAGACTGTAAAAGTTCATGTAAACATAATTTTTTTTTCATTTTTTAAATTCATCAGATAACATTTAAACTTTTCCTGTTAAATAATAGAAAATACCACATAATGACAACTCACTGACTTAGCTTAAATAATAGATGCTCAGACAAATACTATGCAGTGGAAGCAATTTACAACCAGGAGGAGAGAAAGCCAGCATTTGCACAGACACTCCCAGAACAGAGTAACAAAACACTTGAATTCTCTGCAAGCCCTTAGAAGGGGAATTAAGAGATGGGTTGTGCTAACTTCTTTTTTATCCCCCAAAGAAAAAAATTTCTTCAGATCTTCCCATTAAAAAGGCTTTTTTTGTTTCTTTTATGAATTACAGGATCAGATCTAGACTACCCCCTCTTAGCACTACCTTCTTGCTCCTTCACTTGCAGACTAAGCAAATGAAAATATCTTCTCACAGGTCTTCTCAGTAGCACTGGCAACATTCTCAGAATAGGCTTTATAATATACTATCATATTCATTTCAGCACAACACACACAAATGAAGAGCATAGCCACCTTGTTATACAAAGACATGGAGAAATGGTAGCTATCTAAGGACTATAAAAACGTTCACTCACATAAAACATATGTTAGTCTTAAATACATAGATGACTTCAATAGTACCAGAAGAGTCTGATGAGCAGCGTGAAGTATCATAGTAAGGCCTACTCTACATTGCATGATGCCTTCATTACCTTCAACTCCTCTATAAAACAGACAACAGAAATAGATAACATCAAAGAAAAAAAGTTTCTAGATGGAAACCATGTTGTAATTAAAGGGTAAATAAATCCCAGTGAACAAGTAGCAGCTGTAATTGTAGCAGCAGTGATCTCTCTTCCATCAAAAGCTCAATGCCTCATAGCTGCATGATTTAGTTCAAAGATGCACAAAACCTGGGGAAGTAATTTCAGAGTTCTTGAGTCTACTGAAATAAATTAGAATGGAATATTTGAATAATCATCACCTACATGTGACAAACATATTCTGACTCAGTTGTGCTTCTGTAGTCAGTACTAGGGCTGCTCGTTATTAGAAAAAGCTGTGATGTCTCTCACCTCATTCCTCTGTCCTCCCTATTGTTTCTCTCATCTATTTCAAGAACACCCAAAACAACAAGAGGCTTCATAGGCCACAGCTTTATTATCACCACCTTCAGAAAGCTTTTCCCAAATTCAACCCAGATTTTCTTTGATGTGCAACTCCCTCATTTTCTGTCATCACAAACATGGAGAAAAATTATTTGTGGTAGCCTTTCTACATCTCTGGGGGCTGCTATCATGTTCCTCCGTAGCCTAAGGACTTCTAAATTCAGTCTTTCTCCATAGTTTTCTTACACCATCACTCTCCTCTGCATTGCCAATCAGGCCACCTTTTCTTGAAACAGTGGGCCACAAATGCTGATGTCTTTGCAATGCTGAGCAGGACAAGACTATATCATGTGTCATGTAGATTATTCATCTGTTTATAAATCTCTGTTCAGTGTTTCCTATCTTCACAACAGCATGACATTGCTGATTCATGTTCAATTTCTGATTGACTAAAAACTTAAATCCTTCTATGCAGAAACCGTTTACATCTATTCTTAAATAATTATTCGACTTGGACGTTAACAATTTTTCTGTCAGAGCAATTCTGATGAAGTAAATATGCCGACTGCAAACACATTAACCAGGAGGTTCTGAATTTTTTAAGTTACACATGCCACAACTTAATACAGAGCTACTGGCAGCTCAGACCAGCGTGTAATATTGGATGGCCTAACTCCTTTTTCATTTCCAAGAATACTATCTCTGTTTCATAAACAGTAGCACAATAAAAACAGCCATTTGTCACATGGAAGAGAAAAGTAAAGGAAGTCTATAGTATTTATATTACCTTCTTAATCTGATTGAGCCTTTAGAAGAACAGGTATCCATCAAGGGCAGCATGACCCTAGCTCTAGAATTGCTACAATTCACCAAGTGTGTACGGTTAGTTTCAGCTTTGTTGGCGGTGGGATTTTTTCTCACTCACAGCTCAGCACTAGAAAGTCTTTCAAACCTGTGAAGACTCTGCAACATGGTCATAATTTTACGGAAGACCCCTACTGTAGGACACTAAAAAAAATATACTATGGCTGATTTATGCATTGACTCCAAACTTTCAGGACCAAACTTTAATCTTTGCTAGTTTAGTTTTATTGCATTATTTTATAATTCATTACTTCATTGCATTTAGCAAAATCCAGAATATCAAAAACATAGAAAACAATTTTATTCTGTTGAATTGAACCTGCCGGCTCAGTCCATTCTTGGGTGACTTAAAAAATTAACTGTCCTCCTGGACAAAGTGACATAACACTACAGTACCTAGACAGCACTGACAAGGGGAGGCTATGAGAACAGAAAAGGAGGAATCACAAAAAGGAAGAGAAATTTTAAGAAGTGCTAATGATTTCTTTCCTAACTTAGTGTTGATCCAGAAAAAAACATCAACACACAAGATTTTGTTTCACTGATGTTTTCTCCCACAAAACAATTAGCATCCTCAAGTCAAAGCTTTTACTACCCTTGTTAGTATAACAGTATCATGGAATAAAACACTTCACAATCAACCTTGTTACTCTCTGTACTATTAGCACAAGAAACACACACCATAAAATAGTGTTTAAAAGGTGCAATAAATAGCACCCAAGAGCCGTTTTTGACACATAATCAGTCTTGACAAGTTTTGGGCTGACTTTGCTGACCTGTTGACCCTGCCCATAGGCATAGCATGTCTCTTTGCCACAGCTAATCTTTTCTGGACACCCCTGTCACAGTGCAACTCCATTTGAAACAGCTGAAAAGGTCAAAGACTGTCTCTCCACTTTCAGACTAAATTCAAGTCAATTCATATCTAGGCATCCAAAGTACTGTGACTTCCTACAGAATCTCTGCACGTGCATTCTGTTCTTTTTTCCATTCCTTTCCCCCATGCCTCCATCCACCACTTTCTGATAGCATCTTTGGTTTATTCATATGCTTACAAAATTTTTAATCAAAGGCCTTATTGCTGCATTTTATAGAGCTGTGCACGCCCTGCAGATAACAACTGAGTGCAACTTCAGAGAGTAGGCTCTTCCACCCACTTTTTAATCATCTTTTACGCAGACACAAAATCCACAACTATGAATACAGCCTCTGGAATGCACTTCCCCAGCCTGGGGCCTCATAGCCATTGCAGGCACTGGAGTAACTTCCAGGCATTATAGCAGGAGCTTGGCACCTACAGAAGTGGAAGTCAGAGGAGATCCACTGTTCAAAGAAACTCTCCTTCAACTAACTCTCCTGACTGTCCCTCACAGTTGTGATAATGTCTCTGTAGTGCTCTTTCTGGGTTCCTGAAAGCCAGAGCAGTCACTGGTTATTTACTGCTGCTTCCAGTTCCTTGCCACTAAGAGGAAGAGAGCAAAACCAACTACTGTAGACTGTACCACCCCTCTGGTAGTGCAGTTTTCATTACATATTTGTAGAATATTACCTACATGAAAGAACTGAAAGCTAAAAATTATATTGAACGCTCAATTTAGAACTGGAAGAGCAAGATGAAAAGTAATGGAAATTATGAAAACAGCACATATTTGCCAAAGTATCTTATCCATGAAGCACTACTTTAGATAATCTTATCTCCTAGTCAAACCTTAGAGGTTGATGAGCTTTCAGTCAGATTTGCCATAAAAGGACCTGTTTTGGCAAAGAAGCACCACCAAAATTACCTTTGACTTCAAAGCAGGCATAAACAATTGGAAGGATAAATGAACCTTTGATCAATATAACACAAACTGTGGAAAGAGGTGATTTGTTTTTTCTCTTCTTAATCAATCATTGTTTTATCATGCTTTTACTCTGATATGAAAATTGTAGAGTCCAAGACATATCTTTTTCCAAAAAGTGAGAAAAATGTTTTTTTAAAAGATCTTTAGTTGTACATACTAGATTTCTAAATAATAAAGAATTTTGAAGCAATAAAATTAAATGAGGAAATCACCTCCAACACTGACCCTGATTAGAGCAGGAAAAAAAAAAAAAGCCATTTTCCAGTGTGTAACTCAGTAAAACACACTTAACCTACTGTTCTTAAAAAGATAACAGGACAACTTCCAAACTCAAAGTGAATTAGGCTGTTAACCAATATATTTTAGCATTCTAGGAGCCCTGAGAAGATAGCAGGAGCAAGGAATTTAAAATTGACCACAGAGAGGATAAAGTATATCTGTCTTCTGATTTCTGTTGCTTTTTGTCCCCAAACCCCCTCCCTAAAGTTGAGTCACACTCTGATGCTTAGATTTAACCCAAAGCTCATAGATGTCAATGGAAAGGCACCTGGCTTATCTGTTTCTCATGGCCGTTTTTATCTCTTTCATCAAAAGTGATGTACAAAGAGAGCAATATCAGCAGAGAGGTAACTTTTTGTTGAACACAGTGCTCTTCTCATTTGGGGAAAAAAAATTATTCATTCCCTAAGATTATAAATTCAATCGGCACAGTTCCCACTGGCAAACTCTCCCAGAAGCTGGCTCCTGTTGCAGAGTCATTTTGAGCCTACCATCTCACCAGCACATGCCAACAGCTTAACTAAATGCAAGGAAGCAACACAATTATCTGTTGTCATCAGTGGAAGGAAGGTGTAATACAGCAGTGATAACGAAAGCAAATATAGTGTTTTCATCATTCCCAGTGGAGGTACCATGCAGCACTTAAGCTTCATTATCGCATTATTGTTCCATGGTAACACAGAAAAGGGTTTGGCCTGAGCACAGATTTTGTATCCAAGTCCAAAGCAATCAATGCTATCCATGAACACAATCAAACTATTCAAGGGTAAAATTCCCCTTTCAAATCTCTGAGGTAGATTTTATTTTAAAGTATTATTCTCTTCTCCCTGAAAACACAACACACAAAGGAAGGCAAAGAAGAAATGTACATGGAGAAGATGTAAGAATGAAGATCTTTTTTGTGCAGATCCTGTTTCTTGAACCTGAGAGGAAAAAAAGAAAGAACACCAGAGTCTCTTACACACACTCTAATTGCTTTCTCTTTTCATTTTCCCTAAAAATAATTACTAAATAATTTTTGTTTTTTCCCCTCTCCAAAGTTTTTGAAGGAACAATCAGATAAGATTGTTGGTTTTTTTAAACACACAGAATGGGCCTCATTCCGGGGCCATACCCAGTGCTACTGCTATACAAAGTCCTGCAGAATGACACCTATGAATAAAAGTCACTGATACGTTGCAATTTCCTGCTGTCACAAAATGATGAAGCGCCTCTTAAAACGATGGTTCTGCTCTAGTGGATATATTCCCTTCTATCTGCACCACACACAATATATAATAATATAATTTGTTCCATACACACATGACACTAAGCCTTTGGCCAACATGAAGAATTTGAACTGGCAACCTCAAGACTTACACATCTGTCCTGTTTCGGTCTGAGTTTAGAGCCAAAGCAGCTGAAAGTTAGCACAGTACATATCCTCTGTAGATTTACTCGAAGTGGACTTAACAACCATTCACTAGGATCATACAAAAATTGCCTTTTACTACCAAAAATGTGTTTATTTGATGTAGAGCCTTGTTTTCATACCTCAAAATAAATTAAAACACAGATTGAAAAACCTATAGGCTTACAGTCAGCTCTAGGTCAAGTGCAAAATCTAAGGCATAGGCCTACTATTATATGGTCCTTCCTAATCTTCCAAAGATTTTATATATCTGATTCTTCCTTTGAGAATTTTGGAAAAAAGGACAGGATTTGGATTAATATTTTTCTGTAAACTTACCTTCCATAAGAGATTCTGCCTTTATTACAAGTTATCTACTCTTGCCACAGTTGTAAAGGGAAAGCAAGCAGAATTGTGTATGATCAACTGTAGTGTTACTTTATATATTCCAATTTAAAAAAACCTAAACTAAAACCACATTAATTCTTTGCAGTTGTCTGTAGTGCTGTAGGTAAGGTTCAATATGTATGCTGGCTGACAATGGGTTTCCAAAGAGTTAACGTATTACAGCCAGAGCCCTCTGCCTGTGATTGCTTTTCTGTTTAGTTCTATAAATGAAATTTATTAAAACCATTACATGCACAGTGATGCCACAATATCCAGAGCAAAGTTACTAAATCTAAAAGAGCTTTTATTTAATCAGGAGATAGCTAACAGATGTAATGACTGGGGGATGAGGCGGAACCTGGTTTTACATTCAGACCCTGACAACATGGTTTTATGACTTTCAATAATGTGGATTCCATATTTCTCTGAATCTATTACTTTAAATAAAAAATGATAATTTCTAAAAATGTCCCATTTATTACACCCAAACCTTTCTCTGCTCACGTGCCCAACTGGAATAAAATTTTTTCTTTTCTTCCAAAAAAACAACCCCAGTCTTTTTTTTTTTTAAATGAGCAGCTCTATCTCCCCATCCATCTTGTCTACACGAACAAGGGATAACCTGCAGCTGAATTACAGAAAGCCTATTCTCCCAGTGGGATGTGAGATAAGATAGACTGCATTAACCCTAAGATTCATTTCCCAGCTAGGAATTCTCCCTAACTCTTTTAAGAAGATCACAGGAAACAGGCTGGATAATGGTAGGAGATCTATTGAGTGCACTTTCATCACCAGCTTTCATGAAGAGAGAAATGGTAATAAGGTCACAGAAGCCTGAAATGCTGTGGGTGGCTAGAAGACATTTCTCTAAGTACACTGGCATTTCAGTCTTGATATACAATGCAATATCTATGGCTGCGTCTTGATACACAATGCAATACACCATGCCTATCCAGACATCTGGGATACTTTGTCCACATAAGATGTGTTTCAGATGAAAATTCTAACAGATACATCCATTTCACTGATCCTCTCCATACAACTTGCTCTCTAAAAGTACTCATCAAAAAAGTTACTTTCTACATAGGATTTAATTCCACTAATTGTTAAGAACCATTATTTTGAAGACACAGGTATTTGAAAAATTTTTAAACTTTTTTTACAAGTATGAACATTCTTATCCGCCATCTAGTATAGAGCCATCCTCTAAGCCACAAAGAACAATCAAATATTTTGCACTGCACTGTCAGTGTCTAAAAGTTCCCAAATATTTTCTATGTATTAAAGAAACCACACAAGTCAACTTGTAACAAAAGGTTTTCAAAAAAGTACTTTCTGTATCTCTGCAAGTTCTACCAAAGTACAGAGGAAGATCGGTACAGAGCAGTTTAACACAAAATCTACATTTTAGAAAGTTGTCCTGCTCTCCCTTTCACCCACTTAAAACACATATCCCATACAAGAACACAATCCAGAAGCACTTATTCCCACTATAGCCTACATGCCGAGCGTAGTGTATATTCTATTGG
Organism: Aramus guarauna; assembly: GCA_013400195.1. Taxonomy (NCBI): domain Eukaryota; kingdom Metazoa; phylum Chordata; class Aves; order Gruiformes; family Aramidae; genus Aramus; species Aramus guarauna. Next base: position 570,164 of record VXBL01006975.1, on the reverse strand, counting down.
TTTCCTCAGCCTAACACAATACGCTCTCCCCACGTTTCACATTACAATGAGAACATCAAACTGCAAAGACATCAAACTTCTTGCTTCTGTTTCCCTGATCTAGCAGCTTGATGAAATCTCAGAACAGATGGAAAACGTTATTTTGAGAAAAGGTCTCCATTTTGAAAGTGAATAGAGGGTGAAATAATTTCCTTATTATTGTCTGTGTTGTAGTCATAATTAGCCATCATCTTCTGAAAGTGAAGCCAGTTCTGTGACACACATTTGGAAAATTCCAGTGTATTTAACTAGCTCATTTATTTCCCTTAAGCCTAGATGCTAAGATATACAAGGAAGCAGGGCTTCCAACTAACAGTATTATGAGAGGGCTTTCATTTTTTATTAAATTAAAACATAAGTAGTTATCGAAAATACAGTTAATGTAAAAAGAAATAACACCATTTTGATACAGCACAAAATTCAGAAAGGAACTAAAGGCTTTGTAAATACTGCTTGCACCTAGCTTTTATAACCAGTAACACGACAGAGTTGAGACATTGGGTGATAGTTATTCTGAGCCATCCCTTCTCTCATCTCCTCCAACTGGGATGGACAGAATGATGGGACCAAATTTTTACCAAGCTAATTCAACCAACTGCACACTATATTCACCTGCCCACCTTCCTGTTCAGATCTTTCAAGAGTAACACAAAACAGATATTTAAGTTAACTCATTAGATAATTCACTTTGTTTGCTCATCTGTCTGAGTATACAACAAAGAAGTTAAATCATCTCAAACTTAAAGCTAATGATTTTGATTATTAAAGTCCTTACATCTGCTCTGCAGCTGTCTTTTCTACAAAACTGATAGCACAGCTGATTTAGTGCCCTCTAGGACAGCTTCAGAAAATTCTTCTACAGTTAATGTACAAGCAATTTTTCTCTGTTGCACTTCTGGCTGAGAACACAGGAAAGGTGCAAAGTCAGGACAAATCCTCTGATTCTCAGTCACAGGCTGACCTCCATAAACTCAACATGAATTAGAGCAACTGCTCTGAGATGCTCAATCTGTGACACACTGTGCACAGAGGGAGTCCAGCTCCATCACAATGCATATGTTGCGCAACCGCCTCTTCTTCTGCAAATGGAGGGTATGTCTGCAGGCCTGGACTTCCCTCCCCCTGCAAAAAAGGTGGTGGGATCAGTAGCCCAGCTAAAGTGTATCTACACCAACGCACACAGCATGGGCAACAAACAGGAGTAGCTGGAAACCATTGTGCAGCAGGAAAACTGTGATATAACTCCTGTCACAGAAACAGGGTGGGATGACTTGCACAACTGGAGTGCTGCAATAGATGACTATAACTCTTCAGAAGGGTTAGGTGAGCAAGGAGAGCTGGTGGGACAGCCCTGTATGTTAGGGAGAGTTTTGACTGTCTAGAGCTTGACAATGGTGACAATAGGGTGAGTTTTTATGTGTAAGAATCAGGGAGAAGACCAACAAGGCAGATATCATGGTGGGAGTCTGTTATAGACCACTCAGCTGGGATGAAGAGGCAGATAAATATTTCATAAGCAGCTGGGAGAAGTCTCACAACTGCTAACCCTTGTTCTCATGGGGGACTTCAACTTACCAAATTTCTGCTGGACATGAAATACAGCAGAGAGAAAGCAGTCTCAGAGGTTTCTGAAGCGTGTGGAAGATAAATTCCTAACAGCTGGTGAGTCAACTAGGGAGGGTGCCCCGCTGGACCTGTTGTTCATGAACAGAGAAAGACTTGTGGGTGATGTGACAGTTGGAGGCCATCTTGGGCACAGCGATCACACGATGATAGAGTTTTCAATTCTTGGAGAAGTAAGGAGGGGTGTCAGCAGAACTGCTACCTTGGACTTCTAGAGGGCAAACTTTGGCCTGTTCAGGAGCCTGGTTGACAGAGTCCCTTGGGAGGCAGCCTTGAAGGGCAAAGGAGTCCATGAAAGCTGGACATTCTTCAGGAAGGAAATCTTAAAGGTGCAGGAGCAGGCTGTCCCCATGTGCCAAAAGATGAGCTGGCAGGGAAGACCACCTGCCTGGCTGAACAGAGAGCTTTGGCTGGAACTCAGGAAAAAAAGGAGAGTTTATGGCCTTTGGAAGAAGAGGCAGGCAACTCAGGAGGACTACTAGGATATCATGAGGTTATGCAGGGAGAAAATTAGAAGGGCCAAAGCCCAACTAGAACGTAATCTAGCTACTGCTGTAAAAGACAATAAAACCTTTTTCCATAAATACTTTAGCAACAAAAGGAGGGCTAAGGAGAATCCCCATCCATTGTTGGATGCGGGGGGAAGCATAGTGACAAAGGATGAGGAAGAGACCGAAGTATTTAATGCCTTCTTTGCCTCAGTCTTTAATAGTAAGACCAGGTGTTCTCAGGGTTCCCAGTCCCCTGAGCTAAAAGACAGGCATGGGGAGTAGAATGAAGGCCCCGTAACCCAAGGGGAAATGGTTACTGACCTGCTACACCACTTAGACACACACAAATCTATCTGGCCAGATGGGATCCACCCAAGGGTATCAAAGGAGCTGGTAGCAGTGCTCATCAAACCTCTTTCCATCATTTATCAGCAGTCCTGCCTAACCAGGGAGGTCCCAGCTGGCTGGAGGTTCAGTCAACTAGGTGATCAGGCCCAGTCAGCAGGGGTCTGTGAAAGGCAGGGTCCTGCTCGACCAGCCTGATCTCCTTCTATGACAAGTTCCCAGCTGAGGGAACTGGGATTGTTTAGCCTGAAGAAAAGGAGACTGATGGGAGACCTTATTGCTCTCTACAACTACCTGACAGGAGGTTGTAGTGAGGCAGGTGGTGTTCTCTTCTCCCAAGTAACAAGCGGTAGAACAAGTGGAAATGGCCTCAAGTTGCACCAGGGAGGTTTCAATTGGATATTAGGGAAAAATTTCTTCACTGAAAGGGTTATCAATCATTGGAACAGGCTGCCCAGAGAGGTAGTGGAGTCACCGTCCCTGGAGGTATTTAAGAGACACATGGATGTGGCGCTTAGGGACATGGTGTAGTGGTGGACTTGGCAGTGTTAGGTTAATGGACCTGATGATCTTAAAGGTCTTTTCCAACCTAAGCAATTCTATGATCAAAGCCGTTACAAATGTTCTTTGTGAAGTTTGCTCTCCCACTGCTGAGAAGTATTTACTGGGCACTATCTTTATAGATGGTTTATAGCATCACAGTGCTAATAAACAGGAATTATGTAGCAAATCCTAAAGAGTTCTTGCCTTGAAGATTATGTCATCTATTCTCTCTTAAACCATCATAGAAGTCACAGAGGTTTTAGTTTAATAAATACAGAAAACCACCACTAGTTGGTGCAACTTACCTTGTCGTGGTGTGGTGGCTTGCGTGCCTTGTCGGGCCAGACTAAAATGTTGCACCCTGGCCCTCCAGGTTGGGGGTTTTGTTTTGGGCTAACAACCCAATCATGTAAAAAACAAAATTGTTACAGAAATTGCAACAACACTATCCCACCGGGTTCGGTGGCATAGTGTTGTTGCAGCCCTATGCTCTTCGAGGAGTAACAAGGACCAAACAGCAACAAACAAAATACAGAAAAACAAGACAGCCAAAGTGAATGAGTGCTCTAGTTTGTTCCTACCTTGGTAAAGATAAAAATATTTTTCTGGGAATTCACTGTCCGCTTCAAGAAGTGAAAAATACATAATCTCTCACACCTTAAACCAAACGGCGATCCATTTTACACCATTCCAATAAGGCTCATTGGTCTGGTGAAAGTGAGGTTATAAAATTCCAACTTTGCCCACAGCTAATTACTATCAAAGGATTAGAATAAAAATAATGTTGTATGCAAGCCATTAATAAGAAAGTCTGGTTTTATTTAAAGAATATTTTTTATAAATATGCAACAAAAAAGGTCACCAGTGAGGAAGATGAGAGCACCAGACTCTCTCCTCTCTCTAAGGAACTTTAGTTTGAAAGCAGCCCAAAATATTATGTGGAATAGATGTGGCAGGCAGACATCGATAAAACATATCATGTTCTCACCATGCAATCTGACGCACTGTACTTGGCAGCATCTGCCTAGCAATGGACAAGAAATAAATTAGTGCACAGGCTAAATGACCCCAATCTCATTCAACAAATTTAGTTCCTTCGGATATGGGTTGAGGTTACTGGCAGAAATGTTTGCACTTGAAATCTGCATCCAACCAACTATGTATATTATTTATGTACATTCTGGATATTGCAAAAGAAAATGTCCTCTCTCATAAAAAGTTAATCAGTTACCAATTCCTAAATCTTCTGCATTTGCAACAATATACTCTGATAACCCATTCTTTAATAACTATTTTACATTGCACTAAAAAAATAAAAACCAAAACAAAGTAACAAATTAGAACTCCAAATTTTTTTTCTACTTATTGTGTAAAATCCCATACCATAACGTGATTTCTACTTCTCCATATCCCATGAATGATTGTAAGCACAGCTTTAAATGAAATGCTGAGCTGCCATTTAAATGTGCAGGCACTTTTAAAACATGAGACGTGACTACCTACTGTATGCAAATATCTATGAATAGAACTTATCTGAAAAACTCGAAGTAGTCTCTACTTGTAGCTTGGAAACTGCCAAAAGGGACCATATGTAGCATAAGTAAGTTTGGATGCTAGTTAAGAGTTCCCAACTATTGAAGAGAGGAAGTAGCAAAATCAGGTAGTTAAACTGTAAATAGTCTACATGTTATTGCGTATTTTATCAAGTATCATAAAGGCAATGAGTTTGCTAGAACTGCACTGAAAACTACTGGGATCGGTAGAGGGCACGTTTGGAAAGACCAGTGTCTCAAGTGTTACTTTTAGGGCAGATTTAGTGGTAAGCACCAGCAAACTGCATCTGTCTTGTCAGGTTTTGCTACTCCATCCGTTCGCTAGAAGTCCTGTGACCACCCCTTCAACTTAAACTTACGTCCTGTCTGTAAAGAGCTTCAGCGGATGCAAGCGGACCACGACACACTTATGATGCTAGTGCAGGTGACCATTTTGCTACTCTTCTCTCATAACCTCAATAATAAGCATGAAAAAGGAGGGTATTGTACTCTGGATCTCATATGCACTTCACACTGAAGCTAAACAAAAAGTTACGTGCCCTTCAATGACCTGCAACATTAACCTGGTCAAGAGTACTATGAGATAAGTGGGCACAATTTCATGAGAAACAACCAATTGCATAAAAACCTGTATTTACTTAGTCTACATATTCTCTAACAACTCGTGAAAATCTGAATCCCCTGTAAACCATTAAGTTTCACTAAATCCAGGAACCTTAACTCTGTACTTCCAAGTTTTCAGGCAACAAAAGTTATCATACCATAAATCTTCACTTCCCAACTAGTTAGTTCAAAATGATAGGTATGCTAATCCTCCCTTGCGTGTCTTTTTTTAAACTACAAATGTCATAAAAAATTAGACATAATTTTTGCATGCTTACAGCATCATCTCCAATTTCTGTGTTGAACAGTGCCAAACAAATCAGACGGTTTGTTGATCTACACGCTAGCATTGTGCCCTGCACACAAGGAATTCAGAAAAGAGAGTATCGTGTTGTAGTCCCGATCTGCGGGTGTATGGTAGGTCCCATGTCTTCTGAAGACAGGGTTACACGTGGGGCACTGACTGTTCTGGTGCTGCTATAGATTTGACATAGCCTAATTTTGCTGGACTACTACTCACAGAGTTGCAAATATTGGCAAAGATGCTTTAACAATCATTTTGCCATTAGCACCCTTATATCAACTTTTACCATGCCTCATTTAAAGGATTAAAAGAGACCCCACACCCAACCTATTGACGCTTAGCTAGTTATTGACAAGTCTGACACCTGCTCTCAGAACTAATTCCACACAAACCCTTTGCATAGCAGATCCTTTAAAAGTACTGTCAGGAGGGGGGCAAGGGAGGGGGAAGCTTATCTTCTTTCCTACAGCCAGTCCTTTTGTTGTGAGGATTTTGAAACAGATAAGGACTTTACTAGCTCTACTGGGAATTAAACAAATTGACTCTAATAGGTTTTAATGTATAATGATTAGCTCATTTATAAAAGATTCTACACAATCCTCAATTATTCAGATATGGGTCAAGATCAAGGGAGTACATCAAAACAAATCCTGCACCTGCAGAAGAATTCAAATGTTAATTAAATGAGAAACAGATCAATGGACTCTAACCTCATACAGAGATGCAGGAAGAAGCATATTAGAATTCAGGAGCGTCAGGACATCACCACTCCATGTAACGCTACTTCAAGTCGTATCAGTTGCTTATACAGCGCTTGCTGCTTTTTCCTTTACTAGACTGCATTAAACAGAATCATGGATCATGATAATCTATGATTCACAGCCTGTCATAGGTGAGTGACATTTCACTCTCAAGAAAACATTAATATAAGCAGTTGAGCTATAAATTGATAAATGCATCTTATGCAGAAAAAATGAAAGAAAATTAATCATGGCATATGTGTCACATGACATGTCGCTAGGTTGAGATTCACATGCTAGGTTAAGCTTCAGATTCAGCCCTCAAGAAATAGTTCAACAAGTCAGAGTTGATTGGCTTCATGTTAATTAGTCTTTCACTCATTGTTCATTGAGGTAAAAAAATTGAAATGGAAAAATATAAATCTTGAATAAAAGAAATCTAAGCAGAAAGGATATCAATAATAATACTGAAGCTCTGATCTCATTTGGTTCCTTGATAACTAAAAAAATTAAACCTGAGATGCAATTTCACCTTCCGGATAGTCTGCCCTTCCTTCCTTTCCTTCAGCTATTTATTTTGATTTGGAAAGGACCAAAGTTTTGTTTTTTCTAATAAGAAGCACACTGCCTAAAATCTGAATTGCCNAAAAAAAAAGGAAACAAAATTTTCACCAATTCTGATACCCAATACTCTTAAAATATATTAACAAAAGATTAAATAAGTTGTTAAAGCATGTAAATAAAGTTATACGAAAATTAAAGTTATAGCACATATTTAAGTCTCAGGTAACCCTTCTCTGAGCAACTGACTTTATATAAGCTTTTGGATGCACACACACCAAAAGACACTGAACTCCACTGGAAGTAGCAGTGGGTCATATGTTTGCTAAATGGCAAAAATTGACATAATTATTAATCTCAAAGGGCATTACCACATTTTTTAACATCTTAGTAGCAAGATTGGGGTAGAAAAGTGATAAAAATCTTGGACAATGAGCGTCAGAAGCAGGTGCACAGCTGTTTCAGCCAGTCACTGCCAGCACTTCCCAGCTATGAGGTCCCAGAGCAGCATGGTATTCCCACGCTGAACAGCCCCGTCACACCCTGATTTTCATGGCAGCCCAGCTCAGTGCACAGCCAGAGTTTGCTGGTTACAAAGCACGTAAGCCTAAAAGCCTAAAAAAAAAAAAACCAGGAGGCACTCAAGCCTCTCCTGTATTTACTTTTTCAGAAAACGTATTCTTTGCAAAATGTTTACATTTCACAATAAAGATCTGTCTTGTACCAAAAAACCAAACCCCACTGCACCAAAAACTCAGCACATAAGAGTTTTTCCCCATGAGGCTGAAAGCTACCCTAAGGATCCAGAATATCTACCTGGAGACGCTGTGACTCAGAAGGGCACAGCCAAAGCAGCTCTCCCTCTGCTCCACCGATGCTTTGCACCTGGACTCAACACCAAACCTCAGAGCACCTTCTCATTCTATTAATTAGTACTACATCACCAATAATTTTATAAAATAGCCTTAGGTTTGTCATAATATAAGTACAAAAGATCACCTAAGGGCATAAAATCTAAAAAATACCTTTGAAAAAGTAGTATTTAACTGTTCTGCAATTGGCAAATACCATCTCCCTTCTCTGATAGATACATGACATTCCCTGAAAACATCTTTTATGCCATTAATTTTAACCTCTCCTAAGGCTGCACAAGAGATTTTGACTAATCATGCTGGCCTATTGGTTGAAATAAAGAAATAAAGGATCTGCTCCCATACATCTATGAAACAGGACTCGCTTATCAGTTAGAAAATAGTCCAAGCAAAACATCAGGTTTCTCCTATTGGCAGCACACGTTGCATCGCCCTAAGAACGGGAACATTAAGACGCCTTTGTGCCATGTCCTAAGTTACACAAAGGCCATTTATTGCACTTCAGCAGCAAAAGAGGGGAGCTGGACAGAAGAGAGCACTACAAGAGTTAGAGAGAAAGAACCCTCAGGCCTTGATAACTTCTGAGCCTGGTTTCATACCAAAATGAAGCTTCACAGTGAATTCCAAAATAAAGGAGAAATGAGGAAAGTGGAGTTTATATATACTTATCTTGTACAGAACCACAGATGAGGTTACTCATGGTATTTCACTCATTACAGCATAGATATATAGATAAAATACAGCTTAGGTTGCCTATGTAATCAACAGAGCTTCTAGAGATTGATGAACACCACATATTGATTATATGAGAAGCACAGGTCCTAGCTCAGGTAGGCAAGTAAAATCTGCCATCCCATACAGGCTGATGCCCTAAAGGCAGCTGACACTCACCAAGCACATAGTCCTTCTGGGATTGTTGAGAACCACAGAGATGTGAGGCTAAATGGAATTTCAGGAAATAGTCTTTTTTCTAGTCATATTTCATAGCAATGAGCAGCTTTTCAAACAGTATTTTCCACAGTTTAGCTTCTCAGTTGAGTAAACGTTTACTCAGACTTTATTTTCAGCTGGCATGCTACTTTAACTGTGATACATCTCAGATGCAATATTCCAGAAGTGACAGGATCAACCCTGTGCATCCTGAAGTGAAACAGAATGCTATATACATCTCTGAAAATCCAATTAAGTATCAGTGAGGCTCTAGACTTTCCTAAATCATGTTTTTCTCCTTCATGTTTTACAATAGAAGATCATTGTTCCTGTCAAAAGCAGACTTGTATCTCCACCGACCCAGCAGGCCTGCACAAGAAACCTAAATTGCCTCATAACCAGCTCATGACCTCAGTGCCTTTTAATTATGTGGGTTTCCCTGTAGCCTTTAGTTAACGTAGACATGTGGGGCAGGAAAGGGGGAGTCTACAACCCATGTAGAAGAAATAGACAGTGTATTTGAACATACAGATCTCGTATCTTACTTCTGAAATGTGAACCCTATGTAAATTCAGTAGTGATTATTTTCAAACTGCAGTACTCCAGTTGCTGTCCAAGAACAGCCTAATTACACCACCCCTGCTGTGACGACAGTATTCCGCACACTTGAGCCTAGGCAGATCACATACCAGCAGCAGAGGAAGAAATACCTGAAAGGAAAATATTTGGGCAACTGGCTCATGCTGAGCACTCCAGTGCTGCAGCACAGCCGGGATGTCTTGGCACAGGCAAATCCCACCTAAGTCTTCAGAAGGGCACTTAAAGTCTCTCTGACCATTTTACTTCCTAGCAGAAGGTGTTGGTATTTCTTTTCAGTCTGAGGTTCAGACTGAACTAGCTTATTTAAGAGGAGTGCATGCGTGGATAGGAAAGCCCAAACAAAATACTGTATTCAAATGAGAATACTTGCTAGCCACAAAGGTGTTTTACCACATTAGGATTGTTTATGGCAAGTTTCACCTCTATTCTCTCATTATCTAGACATCTTAGCATGTGTTTATTTTTGCTGCTTAAAAATACTCTTTTTTTTTCCTCTGTATTTCCAAAGTAACAGAGACATGTATCAAACTAACATTTTCACTTTCCACAGCATTCTTCTGACGAACTTCTGACTGTTCAATGACTATTCTAATCTACTTTCATTGCTGTACCATTCATTCCTCTTGGAATCTTAAGAGACGAATCTGGGTTTTTTTGCTTTCAAATTGTCCTTTACCAGCATTCTTCAAGAATAGGCCTGAAAAAATCAAGTAAGTCTACCAAAGTCTACAGGTAACTGCCTTGAAAACAGATTAATATCATGGAGAAAAATTTCTCATGTATACCTCCTGCTTATCCTTTCACAATGGCTGAAATCTTACACCTGAACACTTTCTGTTAGTTTGCAATGCTATCCTGTCATATTGTTATTTAACAAATATTTTGCATGAAAAAAATACTAGGAAACATCTTTAGTGATCCAAGAAGTCAAATATTTTTCCCACATTAGGTCCTAGAGAAGGGCATCCGTTATTCCCATCAAAATCACTGAAATGCTTTTAGGTCCTGTATTTCTCGCTTCCTTGCTCTGTACACCACACTCACTCGCTGTTGGGAGCGACTTCAGCTCCCCTGCTGGGTTTCCTGACTGGAAGGTGTTCTGCTAACCATGGACAGATAGCCCCCTCTGCCAGCAAGTGGTAGAAACTCGCCCTGCATTTTAAAAAACTATTTTAATTGCAAAATCCATACCTTTTTTTTTTTATGATTTTTGAAATAACTATAAAATCTCTCAATCTTTTGTTGGAGATCCTTTATTCTCAAAACGTTTTGAAACATTTTTATTACATCTGTTCCCTAAGCTGTGTTCTGAAAATGTACTCAGAGGATTTCAGCTGTTTGTGCAATGCAAGGTGGCTGTCGCAGAGCGCCTGTGGTGAAAGGTTTCTTATAGCTTTTCCCTGTCCCAAATGCAGGCATAATATTTAAACAAAGCTGCAGACACATCAATAATGAAAATCTGGTGAACCACTTACTCTTGACTCTTATAGGAATGTTGAATGCAGAATATCCATTAGTTTCCTGACAACATGGATTATTTATAGGCAAGTCTGATAGCACCACCTATTATTAAGGTTGCTCAATACTTCCTATTATACAACCCCTAGTCTCAGTCTTTTTATACCTTTGCCACCTGGGATGACTATTGCATACTGATGTCTGCCTTTAACAATTCTTGTTGAAAGTTCAACCCATCCAGGAGCAAGGTTATTGAGAAACACAATGGTTTTGTCCATGTTTTACAGGAATCTGGGAACCTTACTGAATTTTGTTATCCCTTCTTCTGCAGGAACTTGAACTTCGGCAGAACAGAGCCTGTGTTTTGTGCTTGCATGTAAGAAAAATCCCCCAAATATAGCCAAGTTACAAGCACTTGAAGGGGGGGGGGAAAAAAAAATGCCAGTTTTCATATGAACATCAGAAAAAACTAAAAAACACTGAAGACCTCACTGCCAGTGAACAGTTGCTATTTAGATATAAATCATTCCCACCTAGTAGGCGCACATGTCCTAGCCCAACGCTTACGAGAGGAAAAACGATTCAGGTTTTTTTCCTGGAATGGTTGTTCTGTCGTGTCCAAAAGAAAGAAGTTAACATCACGCTCTGCATATTGCCCGAAACCGAGAGCAGGGTTGCACTACTAACACCGCCACTGTCGTCAGTGAGGATGACAATTCAGAGGAAAGCCTCTCTCTTGCTGCTGCTTGTACCCTGAGCAGTCTTACTCTGTTACATAGCTTCTTTCCAACTTGTGTCTACCTTTCTCAAAGACAAAAGTGTTCAAACAGTGAAACAGCCCATCTCTAACTATAAACAGAAAACTTCTGGGCTTTGGGTCAAGTAATTCTTCCAGTCTGGGTCTTTTATAATTGCTGGTTTCAACTGCAACAAGGAATGAAAGTGCCAACAGCAGCCCAAGGCATTTTCTGATCCCACACTGAAGATGGCTACACTAAAAATCTTCCAATTTGCTAATGAGGGTCATCCACCTCAAAGTTGGGAGGCAGGCTGTTGCACTGAGGACCTATCAGCCCCAATTACAATTTCTTTTAAAACACGTGCATGCTTAGAACCTACCGCTGACATGCAGGTCTCACTGAGCCAGATTTGCATGTCAGGCATATGTTGAAACCTAGGAATAAATAGTTCCTGGCATAAACACTACAGAACACAAAACAACTAAGAGATCTAATCCATCCAGGGAAGCAACAGGAAATGAGCTGTGATTCCTTGTGCAGTGTTTTGATAATGCAAATCATAGTCCCGGTGCTATCGCAGCTCTGTTGCCTTCCACGCCAGTGAGGAAGGAGTGATCTGTATACGTACACACTCCATAGAGAAACTGCTAGAAAACGTGGAGCCAAATACCACAGCACTCCAACATTTACTTCAAACTGCAAAAGCAATCTCCAAAGACAGCTCCAACACAGAATAAGGGTTAAACAGGGTTTTTTTTAGTTGCTTTCTCTCACTCCGTTTCCAAGACTCAGGCAAATAGACCTGAGCAAAAGAATTAGATGGAAAGTCAGCACAGCCCCAAACATCCCAAACTTCTGGGTAGCTTAGTCAGCACATGAGTATACAGGCATGAACAGCATGGAAGAAAACCCAGGGTGCAAAGGTACGTGGAGTGGTTTGTATATCGCACTATGGTGGTAGCCATCTATAAAGGAAAGAACAGCCTGCTGTTGTGGTTCAGGAGAATGATCAGGTCACTTTTGCAATGCAGTTGGCCTTTACTGGCCTGCTGCCTATGCTGGAGTCATCCAGATGTCAGAGCACCATGCTGCTCCTGCTGCAGCCTTTCATTGCTGCCAACTCCTGAATTACTGGAAAATTACTTGGCAAAATGACACATGGGTAAAAAAGAGAATCCCAGAATTTTCCCCCCATCACAGATGATAAAGAATATTCCACTGCTATCTGTGTTCTATACTGAAGAAATTAAACTAACTCACATTACCTCATTTGTGTAGCATAGTTTTTAACAGTTCTTATGTTAGATGAAAAAAGTGAAGTTGCTGAAGACTGCCACAGGTAAACTAAAGTACGAAAGTTTGCACTAAATGAATGCACTCGTATACTAGACTTTATTGCTTGTGCTATTTTCCTCTGTCCAGTTTCACTCCAAGTGGAAACTCAGTTTTCATTATTTCCCCAAGGAGTTTGGAAACTAGCAGAGGTTGAAGTAGGAAATGGAATACATGCCTCAGGCAAGATAGCCTGGACTTAGTTTTTGCAAAAAATCCCCACAGCAAAGTTTGATTCTCAAACTAAAATGGCCCAAAGACTGATATTTGAGTTCGTTTTTAAGGCTGTGCGCCAATACTGAACTTCAGTGGAAAATGAACAATTAAATGGTGTTCCTTTTAAGAATGCATAACTAAATTCTACCAGCCTGAGATTTCAGCCAAATTATACCCTTTCTAGAAGACATCAGCAACTTTTTTTTTTTAAAAAGCATTTCTACTACATTATTTGTCATCATGTCGTCTATGTTGCTACAGAACATTTAGGAATGTTTCTGTTATCTTTCATGCCTTTTTATGTCTTCATCTTTAAAACTCTCTTATGTAGTAAATGGATATAAACCCAAAACCCTGATAAAAAGTTTTACTTTCTAAATGAGTCCACAGGAGGAAGTCATTCATGTTGAAGCTTCTGTTCCTCAGTTGATCTTTTACCAGACCCTGAACTGTAACAAGTAAAATATGCTACTTTTGATAATAAAAATGATAATGTGCAAAAATTCACAGAATAAAAAGGCTCAAAACTACTCTTCAGAAGGATTTCAATATTTTTAAAAGTTTCAGCCAGAAAATGCAACAGAAGTTAGCTTCTTTTTGTGATGTGCTAAACAGATATATGACAGACAGCTCCTACCAGAGAACTTACAAATCAAGAGATCAGGCATGACACAGACAAACAAGGATAGGAGCAAGACAGAATGAAAAATAAAGCAACTAAAAGTCAGATGAAGATATCCCTGGTCAATGATTTTTCGCATGAGTCATTTTAGGGGAAACTATTAAATGCTTTAGCCCAATAACAGTACCTCTAGTCTCCTAAGGAAATATGTAGCATGAACACATTCACAATTATACCAGCACTGCACAGCAGGCATGAACCACCATTCCAGGAAGAATAGAACATGGTAGAAACATTACACAGAGTTGGAGAATTTGGAGTTCCTCCTTCAAGCACACATTCTCTTACATCTTTAACTAGCGTGTCTCATGGACTACACATTGTCATTGTGCTTTCAAAGTATCTTATCAAGCTGGGAGCATATCAAAAAAATTAAAAAGCAGAACATCTGGATAGTCTTATCACAGTCCATATTCAGGACAGTACAGAAAACATTAAGTTCCCCAGACAAAAGCATACAAGCAGAACAGTCATGACAAAAATCAATGAAGTCATAAGCAGACTTTTCAAATCTTCCAGGCTACTGGCAGCTCAGAGAAGTTTTTCACAAACTTTCTCTGACACTAAGTCTATTTTCAGGAATATACCTAGGCATAGGGTGGAAATTCAGTCAAGATCTCTGGAGCCACACAGAAAGGACATGAAAAGGTGGCTGTGGAAGCCTATAGAGAGCATGAAGAAGAATCCAGTAGAAGGAGATCTTCAGAATTAGCATACCTTGATAAATAACTCCTGTCATGTACAATATGCCTTTATATCTTTTATATACATAGGAAGTTTACATATTAATGTTTGCATGATGGTAAATCGGAGGACTGCTTCATTAGATTTGAAGGAGCACTTCTCCTCAGGCCAGGCCTCTGGTTTGACTCAGATTGAATTACAAAGCTAAACAGAACAGGAAGGATCTGTGCTCCTAATTCTGTTTGATAGATCTCTTTGTCATTTTCAGATGCCAGATTGAAGATAGCCGCCTCTTCCTTGGCAAAGAACAGTGCTTTTAAGCTCCAGGCTATCAGAGAGAGCAAGCGCCTACAGTACGTGCACAGACTGACAGTTGCATTAGGATGTTTCCTGCCATTTCTTTAAAAACTTATGGCAACCTGCTCATTATTAGCCTTCTGTAGTTGGAGGTAGTTAAATGGGGTGAGATGAAGTAGAAGTCACAGCTGAAGGTGCTCTGGGCTATAGCACAGCATAGCAACCATGCACCTCTGCAGATGTGCTGCCTGGGGAAGTCATCCTATGGGAACAGGAGCAAGGTCCAGCAGAGATGATGCAGAATGATTGGGAAAAGTCTTCAGGAAATTAGTTTTCTCCCATTCTTTCTGAATCTGAAGGGATTCAAAGGCACCTCATTGTCATAATTGTTTCATGTTTAGTTATGGTTATTGAAAGCTCTTCTCCTAATTTGCTGTACAATTCTCAAATTGCTGATTAGGGAAAGAAATAGATGAAATGTGAAGACAGATCTAAGAACATGTGGAGCCCATTAACAGAACAAATTCATGGCTTGTTTTCTCTTATCCATATTTAGTGTTTGTAGGGGGTTTTGCTTTCTGCAATTTAGCAGGTGCAAGCTGAGTAGATATAAAACAGACTTAAGCCAATGCACATGTGTCCATATGGAAAACTAGCAGTTAAAGTAAATGCAATACCATCCTCACTGTGGAACTACTGTACCTCAGACATGCAGCTAAAAATCCATAAATTCTCTCCCCTACATCATATTTTCTAATATACTAAACAGCAAAAAAATTGGAGTAAAAATAACAAAGGCAGAAGGTTTCAGGAGTTTTCAGGGAGTTGGTACCCAACTGCTATTCTGCTTCGGCAATACAGGATGCATAGGTCCCCAAGGCTCACCGACAACGAAGCCTCAGAGATTTCTGATACATTACGACAATAACAACATGCTGCTCTTGCACAGAACCTTTCCTAAAGAAGGATGCAAAAAAGAGAGGAAATATTAAACTTCATAGACCCTCTAGATGTAAGGTCAGTACTATTCCCTTTTGACAAGTTTTGTATAAACTAAAAATGATTGAAATAATGATACCTGGTACTCACTGAGCATTTTTCAAGGATGTCACAAAACACTGTAGAGATGAAGTCTGGTATTTCTCTAGATAGAGGAACAGAAGCACTTGGCCCAGGCCAAAGTTGAGAATCTAGTTATGACCCTTCTTGTTCAGTTTTCTAGCCTCTATCCTTGAGAAACCTTACTGTAAGTAAATGTATTCACTATGTCTTAATAAAGCCTTAATTTTTCCAAAGATTTTATTGTAGTTCCTTGAGAAAATTATCACGTAATATTGATGACCTAGGAAAGTAAGACTGATAATAAATAAGATGCTCACATTCAAGAAACTACATGTGCAAGAACTAGCACTAAAACATTTGCTCAGTTGCCAGCTGGGTTTAAACCACGACAGGGGCAGAAGGAAGAAGGGATGAAAAACTTGCTGATTTGAAATAAATCATTGTCTCCTGAAATTACTTCGGCATAGCTAGAACGTGCAACTACTCCACTTTAAACCCGGAGGTGAGATTCTACTCCAAAAAGTGGATAGACATAAGGGGATAGACATGGGGCAGGGCACACGAGCCAGACAAAAAGAGAAATAGATAATATCTACCTTCCTGATAGTCCCACTTGTTCCAAATCCAGGTCAGAAGGCTACTATATATTACGATTAATCTTTAATATTTCACCTTGCCTTCTATGAAAACATTCACTATCCAAGCTGATATTGCAATATAACTTGATGACTTTGAGAAAAAAATATTTATCCTGAGGTTTCCCTTGCTTTAGCAACTGAAATCTAGAGACAGTAAATAGCCAGGATCTCTCCACATGGGCCAGTCAGAAGCCTGAATCGTCAACTTAGTAAACAAAAAAGTTTAAACAAACATAATTAAAAAGTTTATTTATATGTTCTAAAGGGGTACTTAATGCACAATACAGAGAATGTCCATAAAGTTGTATAAATAATGTGAATAAATACTAATAGGCAAGTAAAGCAAACAGGGAGTTCCCAAAAATTCACATCAGTGTGTGGCTGGAATCGCCCACAAGCACTGGGAGGACTCGTGACAGTGGTGAAGGCACATCAACCACTGGGGCTCAGCTGACAGCACACAGCAGCCAGGCTTTGCAACAAAGCAGGGAAGCACTGGAGAACAAGATTGGCTGGGTGACCTCCAAAGGAAGAAGATGGGCTTGCGCTCTGCAGAGTAATTTTGTCTAATGACTTCTTCATCCCATCTTAGACTTTGACCATTTGGGGAGGAGGTCATTGGGAGGTTTTATGGTAAAGTGCAAAGAATGTGTTGCAAAAGAGAATGTTATTAGGAATTAGACCTTTAAATTTTCTAAATCATTTAGTCATTTCAAATGAGGTTAGTTGCATAATCCAGAAAAAACTGATTTAGATGAACCAATCTGTTCTGCCCTAATCTACTTATGGTGATTTCAACTCTTTTGAAATACACAAAATTTCCTCCTCAAGAAAAACACCTCAGTAAGGTCAATCAGCCTCCACTACAAGATCCTGAGGCTGTGATAGAGTATCTGAGATAATGCACCAAAACTAAGTGCCACACTTCAGCTTTACACTTAGCTAGACCACTTTAAGACCCCCAGGGCAGCTGAATTTTTTTCTTAGCTTTTTTCTTTTAGTTAATGTGGACAGGGTTTGTAATCCAGCTGACCATGTGGCCACACACACATTGTTTCTAGCACAAAGGAGGGAATATGTAGCCAGATGCAGGGGAATAGAGAAGTTATGAGTTTTCAGAAGATAAATATCTATTCAGATATTCTAGAGATTTGTTTTGACTCAAAATTTGTATGGGAAATTTTTAGACATTTATTTTCCTGAGAGATCCTGGCAAGTCACACAAACAGAAAGCAAAAGGCAGTATCATTTCAGAGATCATAGCTAACCTTGGCAACTGCTGGGCAAGTACATGACACTGGTCACTTGGGAGGACCAGAAAAGATTCTAACAGTTTACACAACGAGGTAAAAGACAAAAAAATGTGTTTATTTTCCTGGTCCACATATTTATTCAGATAGCATTATCCAAAGTAAGAGAATTCCTACATCTCCTATTAGAAATGCTGTTCATTTATATTCAACTAAAATACCCCCTTTAAGAACAGAGCTTACAGGGTATTACAGTATTGTGCTGTAGCTGGAGGGCCAAGGAACTGAACAAGCGTAATTCCTACAGTAACTGACATGGAAATTAGGCAGATGGAATAACGCATAGAGTGCACCGAAAAGGACTAGGTGAAATCATGTATTATATTACTGTTGTGTTTGAAAAGTGTTAGATGTTTATGACATTCATGTAAAATCCGATGAGTAGTAAAATAGCTTGTACCTTATACAATCTGAAGCTTCTTTCCTTAGCCTGCCCTTAAACTTTCTTGGTGTTTCCTCAATGACTTAATTACACTTGCTGTGAATTTATTTATGATGAATGCATATAAACCCCTGCTTTTAAGTCATGATTTTTTCCATTCCTTCTTGCTGCTAAACTGAAGCCTGACCAATTTGTCATTAAGCAAGCCTATTTATTCACAGCTGAAAAGTAAATAGAAGTCCATAAACTTGTGGTTTATTATTCAGACATCTTTGCAGACAAACCAGACAAGCTGTACTCTGTAGAAAATAAAGGCTATTTGGCTGTGATTAGTAGCCATTTTTCTTAATAAATGGCTCTTGTTTAAACTTGGGTCCACCTATAGTGACACTAGTAACTGGGAGTCTTGTTATGTAAGGAATGGTAGATGTCACTTCTACACCAAATATTTCATTATTACAGTGGGATTCATATCTGACATGCAGTGCACACAACTTCATTTCTGATCGCATTTTCCATTATTTCTTTTCCAGACTGAAATAATACATGATTTTAAATTTCATTTAGGAAAAAAAAAAAAAAAGAGTCAGGAACTGCTTTAGATGGAATTTGAGAAGTTTAATCACAATGTATGATGAAAAAGTTGGAATTCATTGGCCATGATATTTTCAATAATTGGGTAATCTGTTCTGCAGAGAGATTCACCAAGTACTTCAGTGGAAAAGTACGCATTTTTATTACAAGTTTTCTGTAATGTGCTACTGCACTGGGACTTGGCATGCCTGCCTTTCTAATCCAATTAAAAAAAAAAAAAAAAACAACACACCAACCAGATGATTCATTGATAATGGAAATGATTCCTAAAGTAAATTTCAGCCTCTGCTGTGCTTTGGTATTTGTAAACAGTAACTGGAAACTGTTGTGGTTTTGCCATGAAAGAAGATAATTATTATGTTTTAACTCAAATATGTCTGCACAGCACATCAGTGTTAGTAAGGAACTTTGTGATACATGCACAAGCAAACACTTCACTCAAACATAATTACTGTCCCGTGAAAGCTGGCCACAGTACTGCACTACTGAATGAAAAGACAAGAAGATGCAGTGTCCTGTGAGAAGGAAGAAAGTGTGAATGGTCAGAATGGTCATCTTTCACCTTTGTTTGTCTCTATAGTGGTTTTCAAATCAGTCCCTGGGACAAATTCTAAATTTTGGCTACTGTTTACAGTACTAGTATTAAAGACTTCAAGAGAAGAATTAGAAAACCAGCTCACTGTATTAAATGGAAGACATTAATTTGACTAAGTGTAAGTGAAACAGCGCTTGCCAGCAGGAGGGAGAGAACTCGTGCACTGTCAGATGTCACAAGAGAATCCTCTGCCAAAACCCTCCAAAAAAGATATTATGTTAAAAGCACCGCATCATCAAAAGCTCACGCTGGCAAATCATCACTCCCCCTTGAACCATTTCTGTCCCAAGGACACCTTCAGCCCGTGAAAGCAGTAGCTCTATGTGTGTTAACCCCTTCACAGATGTCATGCACTAAAGCAGAAAAAATAAATATCTCATAATGGGATATGGCATGCCCTTAATTTCTAGATCATGCTTTCATTGAATGAGTTTCATTTAAAAACATACAAGACTATGGGTTTACAATCAGTACCATCTCTAAATGTACATAGTTTGCCCATTTATTTGTGCTGAACTGGATCAGAATCAACACACCAGACTTGTTGAGACAAAATCTGATCCAAGGTTTACAAGTGATTTTTATTATGTTTCTTAAACAGAAGAATTAATCAAAATTCTTGACCATTCTGCATCTGGATTTGAATTTCATGCATCTGAATGATGCTGATGTGACTCATATTAGCAATCACACCACATTAAAAAAATGCCTTTTGAGATTAAGTACCTGAGCTAGAAGGCAGACTGCATTCCCCATAAACTCAATTCCTTCTTCTCTTGATGAATGTTATCACTTTCTTTATTTCAGTTTTATATCATTATATCCACCTGATCGACTGAAGTCCATTTCAAACCAGATCAGAACTGTGATCCATTTTTCTTATGGAATGGTGAGAATGAACATTATGAATTAAATTCAGACTGCATCACACTTTAAAAATTACCTCAACACTCACAGCCTGTTGTTCTCATTACCTCTTTCTCCTTTTCTTTCCAACCAGTACATTTATGAAACATGATTTATCACAAAACAGAAGCGTGGCATACCCAAAGTTGTCCAAAATGCGCAATGCAGTAAATCTCATTCTGAAGATGATGTATTTTTGCATGCACACCAGCTGCTGAACAGCTTGAGATACACAAGGCCTACCTAAAATAAAAGGCTAATAATCCAATCAAACTGAGTACTCAGGATTTTTTGTCTTGTCTTTAGCATTGGTTTGGTGAAAATAAGCTCCCAATTTAAATACTTATTATATAAATACATATAATTATATATGAAAATACATGTTTTTCTTCTTTTGCTTGAAACTATTTGCAATGCCCACCAAACGCAGGCAGTAAGGTATCAAAGATTCCCCATGTGACCAGGCTAGCACCATGAGGAGAGAGGAAAAAAAAAAAAAAAAATCATGTCATGAAAGTCAGCCATCGGAAATGCAGAATCAGAGACCAATTTAGATTGGAAAAGGCTCCTGTTTGGTGGAGTTCTGAGCATCTCCGTGGATGGAGACTACCACCTCTGCAGGCCCTGTCTTAATGTCTGGCTACATTCACTATGATTTTTTTTTTTCCTCTTTAATACCTCACAGGATTTTCCCTCATTGCCATCTGTGCCTGTTTGCCTCTCCTCTAGCTCCATCTTCCCTGCTCTTTCCTGCTGGGAAGTTCCAGCCCTGCCGATGAGCTGGAGCTGTTCCCCAGCCTATCAGCAACACTGCGCAGCCCGCAACACCTGCACAGCATCATCCATCCTACAGCAATGCAGCAGTGGCTATGAAACATCTTCTGCCGCTCTCTACTCTCTTTTACAGACAGTCCTCGCTGTCAGTGCTCAACCTGGTTCGAGATATTTGGATATGTTAATGTTGCAGGAATAAGAAGAATTTATCTGGCACAGGCCCAGAAAGTTCAAGCGCGTATCAGCTTCTGAATCCGAACCGCTCGTCTGTATTGACAACTTCTAGCAAGATTTAAACTATAAAATTGGACTCCCTCCTAAGTATCTCATAAGCATTCTTTTCCTAAAATCAACCCTAAAACAAAGGAGCTATGGTATAAATTGGTACAAGTACACTAAAAGTTAGACCAGCAAATATTTCCCAACCTTTGAGAAAACATTTTATTAAACCCACAATTTTTAAAATTATTTAATAAATTATTTATCACTCTTGTTCAGGTTAGAGGGTCACAGCTCAGACATGTTCTCTGAACTGCCTTTCCTGTTTCTACCTCAAATTTCCTTATATCACAAGAGGCCAGATTCAGACTAGATATTGTCAGGCAAAAGTCAACCAACTTTTTCAGTGAAGAAGTTATGCCTGTTTCCTATAGGACTGAATTTAGCTCTATAAGCTCTCATTGGCAAAAACACCAATGGTGTTGTCTGCCCATCGCAGCCAGACAGAACCACCCTACTGCAGAGACGCTGAGGAACATCAGACTTCCCGCAGCAGAAGCCGCTTCCCCCCGTACATCCACAGCAGCGTGCCAGTAGAGCCACTAACAATACCAAGCCCTGTATAAACAGATTAACAAACAAAATTTTTTGGCCAAAATTGCTTCATCTTCCACAGTATTCATTTCTAGAGCTTTAGTACTACAGAAAGTGAGTTAAGAAAAAAATCTACAAGCAGCAAATTTAAAATCTTTGAATAAATAGCATTCCAATACATAACTCAGCCTTTGTCACTGCGACAGCAAGTATTTTACAGGTCTGGTATTTGATAGTAAGGGAAGTACTAAGCACAGGAAAACATCAGCAGAACATAAGTGAGGATTTCGTAGAACAAGAATTCCTATTAATTTTTCCAGCAGAATGAATAAAGTTAAGCCTTCCATATGGCCCACTTGAACTGAACCAACCCTTACATTGTGCATTGCTGAAAGGGAACTCAAATAGCTAAACCAGCTGTACTCCAGCTCCCATTAACACAATTACCTAAGTCAATTGTACTGTATTTGTCAGCATCTGCACAATACCTCAGTGACAAATACAGATCTATCCACGTTTGCTAAAACACACTAGCCTTAACTGACTTCCCACGAGGCAGTGGGGAGATGCTCTCTCCTGGCACACCTTGGCCCCACCACCGCTCCCATGGCAGCTCCGATGCCCCTGACCAGGCGAGTGGCAGCAGCCAAACCTCACCTGTCCCTTTGCTAACCCCATCTGCACCAACACAGCTATTTGTGGGGTTGCGAAGTGCTGCAAAGGTAATAAAATAACCTAGTTTGAAAATAAACAGCTTAAGAGGGCAGTGAACTGCAGACCATCAGCAGGAAAAGTGGCTGGGAAGCAGGAAAGGGGGATTTTTCCTTTTGCACCTGAGAAAACGTAAGCAAATCAATGCCTCTGTGCTCTCTAAGTTAATGAAGCTCAGCTCAATAGAAACACTGTTTGAAGGCTTAATTTACTTCAGTTTAAACACTTGAAAATTAAAATAGCATAAAACATTCAAGCTTTGACTAAATATTTCAAATAAATATCCTATTAGTTTTCATTACAACTTACATTTTAAATCCTTTCATGTCAACATAAAAAATGTTTTATTAACATGTTTTACTGATGAAGAGGGAAGTTCTCAAATGATTGTTTTCTAACATATAAGGAGGGGTTATTTAGAGTTTAGTTGGCCAAAAATTATTTTTATCCTTCTCTCCCCACCCCACATGTACGTTGTTACACATATGATCTGGGTATCAAAGTACAACAAAACTAACAGAAACAGAGGAAGCATAAAGCACACTCAGATGTATTGAGTACTTTTATTGCTCTACAGAACCAAAGTAGGGTCCAGGTCTATAATCTCTCATCCAGATGGTGATCTCAAATCAAGAGCAATTTTTTTTCTTCAATTTCAACAGGAACAAGCCTAGAGCTGAACAAAATTAGAAATTATGGACTTGATGTAGATAAAGTTATCTGGCAGCTAAATTATAACAGATTATTGCAGCGGTACCCAGTGGCCTTAAAATCCTTGAATTTATTAAAACATTATGAAGAGATAAGATTTGCAGTCAAAGCCTTGAAAATGAAATTTAGACACAGCAACCATTCAGTTGCTTGATCCCTACCATGTGATTCCCACTGCTTTTCAAAATGGAAGAAAAAAAGAAAAACAAAAAAATATAACAGATTTACATCTACTTCTTGGATGGCCTAAATGGTCAAAGCTCCACAGAAGCCAAAGAAACCACGCTGACATATGTGGCCAGCGTATACACTTTTCATATGGAAATGCTTTATTTGCTTTCTGAATGTTTTCATTTTTAATAAAAAGCTACAGTGCATAGATGGCAGTGCCTTGTACTATCTTAAATGAACCAAATTTAGTCCTGTTTTATTTTGCCAGTATAAAGATGAAATTTGGTATGAAATTAAAAAAATTGTATTTAGAGGGAAAAAAAAAAAAAACAAACAGTTCATACATGTTTTACTAATAAAAATACAGGACGGAGTGCTCTTTTCCTGCTCTCATTTCCATGCCTAGCTAATAAGGAGTCCTCAGACAACAATATTTATGTGTTCCACCACTCAAAGTAGAAAAACCCTTTTTGCCATCCAGGCTACAGCGTGGTATTCACCCATATGGCAGACAGCTGAGGCTTAACATCTTAAGCCACTGGCGCTGAATTCACTAAACCTGACAGTCCCATGTTCACAGTATGTAAAACATGGAAGATAATTCATTCTTTCCTTTGTCTGCATGGATTGTAAATCCTTCATGGCAGGTTTTCTCTCTATGAAAAAAAATTGCTCATGTAGTAGGATAAGGCCTGCAGGACCATTCAGGGCTTCTGGGCATCAAACTACAACTACTGAGATAAGGTGTGGTTACATTAATCCTCCTCATTTCAGATAATGAATGCAGATTCCTGTTAGACTGACTGGACATGGGCCTTTACCCACATGAACCAAACATGGGTGCTGCAAATCCGCTTGAGCTGAACACAGTTCTTAGACAAAAGCTTTAGGAAACAAAACCAAGCACGTGCAAAGTAAACATAAGAGGCAGGTAACACCTAATGAAAGAATTGCCAGAAACACCACAGAGAAAAGTATCTAGAGTCTATTTAATCCACACAGTAATCTTTCCTAGGATTAGTCTAGGCCATTATTATCTTACAGAGTTTCCCTGTTACCTGCCCTGTTTCTGTTCATCTCTGTCAGCATCGATAGCAGAAGCCACGTGGCACCATTCATATTGCCACGTCGTTATCTGTTGCAGCAGAAATACCACAATAAGTAAACAAACAAAAAACCACCCCTACTTCTTTTTTTTTTTTCTGACAACACCTCTACAGAGGGAGGCAAAAAGCCACAGAAGAGCCCCAAAGCAATTTAGTCAATGAATATGACTGCTATCAGTTACCGCAATGGAAATGTTGTGGGAAGTTTCCTGGCCTGTTTGTAGATGTGTGTGTTTGTTTTTTACAAGGTTCTCCTCCAAGAACAAAACACCAGCAAGCCTTGCGTCTCCCTGTGGAGTTGATTATATTAGATCATTTTATCTTAGTGACGGAGGGGAGAGACAGGCTGGGCGTGATGAATGGCTATTGTTATAGCCTACCTGACCACCCTGGCGCCCACCCAGGCACGCAGCCGGACGGCAATCAGGTAGCCTGACTCACATGATATTTGACAAAGGATAGGTCAAGATCCTCCCCATCTGTTATCAGGAAAAGCCTTCTGTCTACTTGCAGCAATACTGCAGTGTTAAATTTACCACCAAAAAAAATGCGTGGAAATAAGAAGTGCAGTTTATAGGTTTCCCTACTATTGTATTTACACAATTAAAAAAGGAAAGTAAGTACTTGCATTGGAATAAGCAGCAGCTTGCTTTTGTACAGCACAGCCTAGAAAATATATATACTTAAAACACACACTATTCTTTATCATCACTGCCACAGTCAAATGTGAACACCTACAGTTAGCCACCCATATCTATTCTTAGCTGCCTAAATTATGAGCTTGCTATAAAACTTATGTCGGACTGACTCATGAGGAAAGTTTGAGAAGATACCGCAGGACTTAACACAAATCCCAGTATTTGGCTCCTTCTGATACACGTAGCTGCAGCTTGAAAACTCAGCAATGGGACCATTTCTGAAGTGAGAGAAGAAATTCCAGGAACTGAAATGTGGAACTGCACACAGGGAATTACTAATACATTAAGTAAAAACCACCTTCTACCTCTAACAAAGTGGAAAAAAAAGAATACAGAATAAGCGGTAAGTGCATCTGTAAGACCAAGCAATATTTTAGTTTTGGATCTTCTACCCTGAATATCCAGGGACATAATAACCCTGCACTCTTGTGGGAAAAGTGCTGAAGTACTAGACTAGATGACGCGTTTCCATCTATTCACATAACCTGTGATTTAAACACATTAAACAAACACCACCTTCCACATTCAGAGGTAGAATCACACCTAGCTCACATCTGTTATGGCAGTACGTGAATCCCACTCAGTATAGGACCTGCATGCTTCCAGGCAACTTTTCTTGCCTTCGTTCGAAAATAAGGTAAACTTTTTGCTGCTCTCCCTGTATAGGCTTAATCATTTGTGAATTTACCAATTGTAGCAGAAAGCAATTTATTACAATAATGTCTATTAATAAGTTATTACTAATTTATTTTTTTTGGTAGAGAGTTATTCTTGATAGATTAGGCAGGCACATACTTTCCTATTCTTAAAGCTGGCCTTGATGCTAGGCTGCAAACAGGAACACCACCACACACTTTGGAAATTTTTTATTTTTTTTTGACCTGAGCCCAATACTGCTATTTCTCTTTAAGAGTTTTGTGGGTGCTTTGGACTTTGTTCATTTATAACTTCAGGGTCTCATTTTCTTATTATTCCAGAACACCATATGCAACTATTTCCTGTCTCTGCAGGCTGGGGACAAAGCCGATCAGCTGCAAAGTTTTATTGCTAGTGAGCTCAGCCAACAAGCAATGTCTGTTCCTCAACTGTATCATGCACAACCACACATAATGTCACTGGACAACTTTCAGCAAACCTAAAATCCCCCATGAAAGCACATGGTAGCCAGCAAGCTGAAGGGTACAGGACCCGAGTGCAAAGCTTGCTTCTTACACCATCACTGAATTGCTGAGATTCTGATTTTTAACCCTTGCAGTGCCAACAGTTGAATTTTGTAAAATTTGGGGATGAAGACTGGACCTTATTTCAGCATGTAACTGCACAGATGCTTCCAGAAGTTACATATTATAATTATACTGCATCACATCATGTAGGTGCTTACATATGTTGTAGCAGCTACTCGGGTATTGTATCGTAACAGCGCTCCAGTACGACAAATGGACTAAGTCATCTCTAGCGTGGAACTATAATGCAGAACACCCATAGAGTTCTCCAACACAGCTTTATTGCCTTCTATAAGTTATTAGACAGTTAAGAGACAAATAACTTCTGGCAAAGTCCATCGTGACAGACAATATGGCAATGAATTTCTTTGTCATTTGCTACTGATTGTCATGCAGTTGGCTCAACGAGAAGTGGCAGATTTAAACAAAGATCTTGAGCGCATACAGTTCCTCAAACTGGGCTTTTCTTTCTTTCATTTCTGTAGTTAAAGCTGAAGCAAATCCTCACGCTACACCAACAGAAATAACAACACATTATCAAAGAAACTTCCCCTTTCCACACAATGCAACGTGAGGCATGGCATCACCACTGAATAGTGGACAACAGTAGGTTTTAAGCATTGATGCAATCCTTCGCATTTGTGCTGGGTGGGCCATAGGTCCTCCAGATCTAAGTATCTATCTCCAGATCTAATGTTCTACAGCTACTTTGCACTTTGTAGGTGAGCACATAGTGCCTAAGGCAGTAGAGAAGTGCAAATGCATACAGTCAGTAAACACGCAAGACCTAAGAAACTTAAATAGGTAGGATAGAGAACTACAAGAAAATGGGAAAAACAGCTCTTATCAATCCAAATTACATGATATCAGAACGTATTTTTGTTATACAATGAAAATTCACACACAATCCATAAATCCACCCTTACTTACTATAACCCTGTGAAAAGGCAATAAAATCTGATTATACAAACCTTTCTCCTAATATTTTCTACTATAACAAAAACCTGAGTCCCAATTAGGCATCAGAAATCACATATGTCACTTGACAAACATCCTCACAATTTTACTGCAATCAGTATGGCAATTTCTGCAGTTAGGGAAAGAAGATCACCATTTTTCAAATTGTTAACTGAGGCAACAAGATTTCATATCCATGATTATATAGCTAATTGTAACAAAGCAAGGAATATTAATCACTGGATTTTTTCATACCTTTTAAACAGCGATTGGTATTTGTTTTAAGAAAGATGTTTAGTCCCTTAACATGGACATTTTTATCATCAAAATCTCTGTAAGTCTAGAGCATAGAATATGGCAATAAAAGGAAAAAATGCTTAAGGCTAAGCACACTCTGAGCTTTCCCTTGCAAAACAACACTCCAATCAGATGCAACTAGGTTTCACTCTGCCGCCAGCATCTAAGTGAAAAGATTGCTGCAGAATTGTCCCATTCCTTCATTTCAGAGCAGATCAATTTGGATAAAGTAAGATTTATGAGAAGTGTAGATTCTCACCAGTGAAAGATCCAAAAGGATTGGTTTTTTTCTAAGGTTCAGAAAAATGGTAGCCAAATTTGTCATCATCTGCTCTGACTCTTGAAACAGCATCAATCTGATGAAAAACTCAACTCTGAAATTCCAACATTTGAATAAAACAGAAATCCCAATGCAGTTAGCTCCAGTATCCCATAGCAATCAAATTAGTATGTCTGAGGTCACAGTTTCCTGTTAGGCTCAATCTGGGGGACTTACAGGCCATTGCAGAAAGAGCCTGGACCCCTTTTTTTCTGACCATCTGCTGCTGCTGGTGCTTCTCTTGCATCAGATTTGACAATCAAGTAGCCAGAAAGCAAATCTGTTCAACAGAAAGCTGATCAGTCAGATACTAGCCCACCAAAAAATAACAATGAAGCAACTGTCTTCTCTCAGCAGAAAGGCTCCTTGAAGCTAGACTTAACTGCTCCAGCATCAGAGTTTAGGAAGGAAATTGCAGGAGCACACTAGCCTCAGCAGAAGGTGTTTCAACATAGTGGCCCAGCTGAACTCCACTCAGTGGCAAAATTAAATCACACCAGGGACGTACAGTCACTAAATCTGACACAAGGGGGACAGGAGGAATAAGTAATAGGAAAAAATACTGCTCAGCAGAAGGCCACATTTATACCAGATACCAACAGAAAACTACCTTCTGAGGTTACATCTGTCCAGCATTACAGCAATTCATACACCCAGCCTTGGCCGACTATTTCTTTGGTAACAGCAAAAAAGAAATTTCTGAATCACTGCTTAGGAAGGTGGGCTTAGCGAAGAGTAAAATTGTAACCCTCAGTTCTGCTAAAACCATTCTATTACTACATGTTTTGATTAATAATAGGACCATGTTCTTATTAAAATACATGTTTATAGCTATTGCCAACATTTTTTTGAAAGGCTGTAATTCTCCTTCGCTTATGCTCTGCATGAGATGTGATTTTTATGGCCACCAAGGTAGCTAATCGTGCCCAGCTAGTTGGACAGTAATGCAGTTTCCATGTCATTCACGGTCCCTTTTTTGCTCAATTCAGATGGGAACAAATCCATGACATGAGATAAGGCAGCATCAGCCTGGCTAATACTTGGTACAGATCCCAGACTTCAGCTGCCCCAAGAAGACACGCTCTGAAAATTGGCAACAAAACATTTTCAGATGGTAAGAACTGCATCCGCAGCTTTGATAAAACGTGGAAATGAAAATTGATATATGCCTCTGATATAGAGAGCTTCTCCACTCATACAGACAAAGGTTGTGTTAGTGCAGCTGAGCAAGTCACACAGTACTTGTACCCAGAAGAGTATCTGTATGGCAACAGAGCAAAGCGGCTATTATGGACAATAGCACAGCTGACGGGCAGGTATGGTACGCAGCTCAGTAAACTACGTGCCTCACAATAAGCATAAGCCTCCAAAGACAGCTTTGGACTTCAATAGCAAGCCCTGCATAACTTCACCATTCCCTACACGCACACGCACCCTCCACCCCGCAAAACAGTTGTTGATCTCTTACTCCTAGAATTGACTTGTATTCACATAAAAGTAAAGTGGGGAAATGAAGTGTTCAGATTTATTTTTGTTCAGATATATGTCTCTTACAATGTATGTCCTGATCTGGGACTCAGAAAATGCTGAAGTCAAATACAAAGCTGCACGTTCAGGTTTATATTTGAAGTTTACTACTGTTTCTTGGGGCACTTCCCACCAGATAAAAAGGTTTCTAATTGTGCTCTCAACCGAGGCTCACACATCCTCTGCTTCTGGAGTGCTTTTGACTTTGCATTGATAGTTGGATTCCCTAAGGGAGAACTACAGACAACTAGTCCCATCACACAGAGCAGAACACTTAGCAAACATCAAATTACTAAGCAGCCCAAGTGTCACACAGACTCAGCCATAGCCAATGACAGCACAGGCAAACATATAACCCCTTATTCTTAACTCAGAAACATACGCCCAAATATACTTCTCATTGCAAATATATATTTATACTCAGTTATTGAGGCAGCATATGATAATCTTGCTATGTGAACTACTAATTTATGAAACGTATTCTATCCCTACAGAACAGATCAAAACTTGCATGTCACTACAAATACATATTGAAAATGAGCTTTGAAAATATGAATATCTAAGTTACCACACCTCCTTCAACCTCTTCAAAAAATTCCACATTAAAAAAAAAAGTTAGTTTAAAATCTCCAAACAATTGTTTGGAGTTTACGTTACTCACTGCCAATTAAGAATAATATTATTCATTTATGGTCCTGACTCACACTATAAAATTTTAAGTCTGTGACATCCAACTGGCCCAAAATCTTCTGTTTCAGCAAACTGATGTACTGGTTAACCGGTTAAATTCTTCAGTGGATGCCTACATGCTAATGAAAACAATGCTACAATAAGTAAGTAAAGCAATTTCAAAAGAAAATTGCACAGCATTGGCAGGAAATAAGTGCACATACAACTGTCTAGTTTGCTTAGAAATTAATCGATGTGTCCAGTGTCTATTCCACAGCTCATAAGCAAGGTTCTTACCCCTTTGGTGGACATGACTCTTACTGATGCTTAAAAGCATGCTTCCTACTTCATCTATAGAATTTAATTTGCAAGGTATTTGATAACACAAGGCACAGGAAAAGTAGAATATATTATTTGTATCTTTTTTATAGATATATTATGTTTAAAAAAAAAGTGAATTATTACAAGCCTAAAATCTACACAGTGCTGGTTGTAACCAAATACTACCTTTGAGGAATTTATAGGAAGAGGTATGCTTTTGAAATAACAATATGTAGAAATAGTTATCAGAGATATGACAGCATCATATTCTGCTTTGTAATTTTCTATGTATTAGTTTAAGAACCTGAGTTTCTATAAGGAAGAGGCAAACCTGCCAAAAAATGTACTTGAAATTACATATTTCAATTTAACTTAAAGGTGAGGGAGGAAAAAAAAAAACAAAAACAAAAACACCCACAACCACCACCACGATAGTCAGACTACTCCCGTATAAGAGAGTTTGTTTCAGTCTGTCCATACTACATAGCATCCAAAGGCAGGTTCTTTTCCAGAGCTATAAAACATGCTAACTTATACCATCTCTCACCACAGACATAAACTTTACCTACACAAACTGCTCTTGGCACAGTTGCATTTTGCATCCATCTAGCACCATATTTCAAACAAAGTACATAAAAGACCTAAGAAATAGAGAGAGAAACAAACACTCTTTTGCAGGCCTGGGAAGGTCCAGATGGTCCTCCTTTCTTAGGGGAAGACATCACCAAGTCAGGTCATAAGGTAGAGACACATGTCAACCCATAAAAGGAACAATGCTCCTCAAAAAATGTTAGGAAATACCAGAAATAATGGATAGAGTTAGAAGATTATTCATCAAAAAGCATTCTAAAGATAATTAGGTAGTTACAGGATAACTAGTAGTGTACTGTTACCAGTGGCAGAAAACCAAGGAGAAAATAAATGGTTAAACCACAGCCAAGCAACAGTGGTGATATTTTCTTGTGAACCACAGGAGTAAGCAGAAGACACACAGTTTAAATCAGAAAAGCTTCAAGGAGCTCAGAAGGATTAACAAGAGGCTCCTAAGAAAATAGCAGACAAGACGTACCATAGACACATGCCCAACTGTCAGAGCTGAGAGGAGGACACCAGTTCCAGGCACCTTACTGGCTTCTACAGTCATTTAACACCCAGGAGAGAGGCAGAACAGCAGACTACATAGCTCAGCAAAAACCTTTCTTCTGTATCCAAAGATAATCAAGATGCAAAGCAAGCAATATTCTAAATAAGAAAATAAGACTGGAATATCAAATTCTGGAGAACAGAAAAATGTTATTATGGTGTCCTAATACTAAGTCCTCATGCTGCTTCAACAGATCTCTGGCATGCCTTAGTCAAAATAACTAATATTCTGCAAATATTAGTCTATGTGTTTCATAGCATTTGTTCAGGAACAAAAGGACATTCAATGAAATTGAAAATATATTAAGAAATATTTATTTGAAAACTCCAAATAAATCCAGAAATCCCACTGATGAAAAATACTAGTTGAAAAAAAAAATAAAAAAAATTAAAGGACTTGAAAACAAAGTTGAACTTCAAGATCTTTCTGAATGATTGAATTTGTTTGACTAGTGTCTGTTTACCAGTATGCTTCATACCCATGTCTTAACAAATACAAATTTTCAGTTTAGTCCATGCCCCAGCAATTAGGAAAAGATAGTTCTAGAGCATTATTGTTGTTTCTTAATAAAAATCACTTTTTCAACCACTTAAAGTTAGCTCCAGTTAACAATATAAGCTTTTATATAACAATTCTAGCTGCCTATAATTTCTACTGGATAAAAAAAACCAAACAAAAAAAAAAACCCACAAAAACCCAAACACAAAAAAAAAAACCAACCCACCACACCAAAGAACCAAAACCCAACCCCCCTTACTCCCCCGCAAAACCCAGCCTCCTCCCAAAAAAAACATACCACCAAGGATCTATAAGTTTTAAGTTTTCAGCAGTTATCTCATTTTCTCCTTTACTTATTTTACATAGGCTCTATTTTTATAATGGTTCTGCACCATCTAGACTAGAAAGCTGTCACAAGGTGTTCAGATTATTATTTTAGACTAATATGCCAAAAATTAAGCTCTGAACATGTGATCACAGAATATGGAGACTTTAAACAGGTTAAAAAGCATCCAAATTAATAATTCTTCTCCTTTGAATTATTTCTACAACCAAAATGTTTTGTGTTCCATTCCTATGTATTTCCTAATCCTTTATGATCTATTTTGTCCCAGTGGAGCACAGATGTTTTGCCGAGATCTGCTGCACATAGATCCCACAAAATATGACTAAATACTGGTGAATTAGTAATTCAGTATAACAAGAAAATGTAGATCATAAAACCTATCACAGATCATATCCAACCATAGCTTTAACCTTTATATAAAGATAATACTGCTACTGCATACTGTAATGGGAAGTACACTTTAACCTCAAAATAAGTATCCTTCACTTGTCTACCTACTCTCTTTGTCTCACTCTCTGCAAATAGCAGTTCCTGATAAAAATGAGGACATGTGTTTGCTACATGACTTCCAGGAGCGTCTCTAGATCAATTAGCATTTGCATTATCATTTCAGGAAGTGATATATAACCCCGGCCACATTTTGAGCTATCTCTTGGAGAGCCTACATTCAGACCTTTTTATCCTTCTGTCAACTGAAATTTGTCTGCTCGTGAAGTTACTGGAAAGAATGACTCAACATTAATTTCAATTACAGCAGAGTGAGAGTCCATTCATAAATATTGCCTTTGACAGACTTCACTTTGCTTCTTGAAGTTGACCTTGATTAACCGGTACACACTCTATATTCCAAAGAAAAAGTATCAAGACTTGCAGCATTGCTTTAACTCAATGAACAGTCTTTCAGAGGAAAAAGAAAAAAAAAATTTTCCACATAAAAAAAAATCAAAACAATATTTCATTACATTAAGGCAATTTCCAGCAATACTACCATCTCCATAATACTCTTTTGTGTAATCACCTAAGGAGTACTGGAGATGCTCTAAAAAACAAGATGTCATTACTTTTGAGGCGCATTTGATTGAATCTTAAAAGACCAGTATCAGGGTTTTTTTTTCCTTTGTGAATGCCTTCAGAAATGTATCAGATCGTATTTCAAGCATAAGTTAATTAAATCCTAATATAAAACTAGTTTGATGGAAGTCAAGTCATTCTAAGAAACAGTTTAAAAATATATAGTACCCTGCTCCCTAAAACGTAAATGAAGTCTGAAAAGTATACAACACGCACTATATAGACAGAAGATACCCACAAAATGAACAAAAAGTGCTTCCATGTGCAATTAATGATGGGACAGCACATGGTAAGTGAGGTTAGTTTTCTTGTACCATTAGCATCTTTTCCCTAATTGTCATAGTGCCCCAGAGTCCTTTGAGCAGTTAACAACAACCCAGTAAGATAAGGTAAGGAACAAACACAAGGAGAGACTAAAGTCCAAGTCCGAAAGTATCTAGGAACATAAAGATCATTGATTACTAAAGTCATGGGGGCTCAGGCCCTTAGCTCTTTTGAGAATAAGGCCTAAATGGTTTTCCAAAGTGGCAAAGAAAGTTTGAGGGAATGAACTCCCACCTCGTTATCTTCTGTGCCAGCCTGCACAATCACTCTTTGGTTTCTTGTTTCATTTTGTCTTCATCTTTTGAAATGCCACAGCTGCCAGAAGACGATAAAGCTAATTGCACCTCTTCCAAACAGAAAATCATCAGGACATCAGTTTTGGCAGGACTGCCAACTACAAAATTCACTCTACTCTGTCCTAGTGTACAGGACAGAATAAACACTGTTCTGATGATCTGTAAAAGGCAGTTCAAAAAAGGCCATCAACTTTGAAGAGGCACCCACTTTTTAAGAACAAATATAGCCCCACATCCCATGTTGTCTTCATGGTTTGACTTTTCAAGTTTATTTATATCACAGTTAACTATCTCAACTGGATTACATATTGTAGCCCCATCCAGCATAGCCAGATTATTACAAAGGGCTTTAA
Source organism: Aramus guarauna (assembly GCA_013400195.1). Classification (NCBI taxonomy): domain Eukaryota; kingdom Metazoa; phylum Chordata; class Aves; order Gruiformes; family Aramidae; genus Aramus; species Aramus guarauna. The sequence continues at coordinate 535,735 of VXBL01006975.1, read as the reverse complement.
ATGCCAACCATGAAGCAATCCCCTCTGGAGTCATAGTGGTACTGTACCATGCTAAGATTCTGTCCAAAATGTTCACAGATACCTTGCAGCTGTTGAGCTGGTTTCAAAATAAATATCATATATTGGTTAATTTAATTAAAAACTGAATGCAAGATGTTCTCATGAGTCTATATGAAATAAAAACCACTAGAGTACAAGGACAATATGCTGCTGAACTAATTGCAAATAGATCTAAAAAGCCCTGTGTTCTAATTTAGAAGAAAAAAAAAAATCTATTTCTCAAGCATGTAAGTTTCGGTCAGGTGATACTTTCTGTTGAGGTATTTCCTCTGTGTAAAGCCAATTGTCACTAGAAGCAACTAGTGGTATTGCCAGAATTGGTATTGACAGAGCAGTGGAAGAGCCTGCTGTGGTTCAGGCTTTCCCTCTGATCTTGGACTACATGTTTGCTCTGGAGAGGGTTAAGCCCCACTGCTGCAAACGAGCTGGAGTCCAGTGCATATTTTGTCTTCAGCAGTGGAGAACAGCTATCCACCAAAACCATTTAAGAAATCTGCTAATCCAAATACTTAGCAGATTGAATGCAATCCTCTACAAAATGTTGGAGTTAGCAGCATGGGCCCTGCATCCCCCCCACAGTAGTTTCTATGGCTCCAGTGGGTCCATTGCTCCTCAGAGAGCTCCCACACCTGCTTTGTCCTCCTTCCATGGCCCCTTCTCGCATAACTCATGTGTGCTCACACATCCCAGCCTCCCCAGACACTCTCCTTAACAGAGCCCTGGTCACCGCTGGGGCCAGCAGCTCCCTGGGGCTGGGGCTCCCCATGGTGGGAGGGCAGGGCCTGTCCCACCACCCCAACCAGGGAGTAAGGCAGCCCCAGGCCTGAGCACCTCCCCGGGGACAGGCAAAGGCCAGGCCAGCAGCCCACCAGTGGGCCTTGCTCAACAGAGCCGCATCTTCTCTATCTTGGCATCCCTCCGCCAGCATTGCCATCCTAAGCTAATTCACTATGATCACTGCTACCTGGGTCTAAAAGTCATTGCAGAGGCACAGACTCCTGCCCAGAGCCGAGAGCAGCCTCCTCTCGCTCTGGCTGCAGAGGGAAGCGCTTGAGGAAGCCATTGCTGTGGAGGGCCATAAAGTTTCCTGATGCTTCACCTTCTCTATTGCTTCATTTGGCTGGTTTATGGGATAAGCATAGATGAAGTGCCCTATTGCAAGGAGTTGGTTAGGTTTTCCTGCCTATCTGATATCCACCAGATCTCCACCACCACCTTCCCTCAATCTGAAGATCTATGCTACTACTCTGCAAATAAACTTCCTTACAGCCTAGAATTTAGCTCCTACATAGTCTCAACTTAACGGCCTTTTCCATTTCTAAAAAGCATCCTAATAGCCTTGTAGACAGCACCTTTCACTCAAGGCACTTTGTGATCCAGCTGTCACAGGATGCTTTTGCTTTTCTGGCATTCCTCATGCTCCTAAAATGCCTGCTTCATCCAAGCAGTACCCATCCCCTCAAGGCATCTTAGTTCATCTGCCAGATTCATGGGTAGAAAGACATAACTTATTTTTCTGTAAATACCAATTTATTTTGGGGTGGGTTTTTTATTTCCTAATACAATTCCTTGCTGATTTCTCAGGCACTTTGTCCATAATCTTTTCCTGCATCTATTTTAGATCCATTGTCTATTCTGATTTTTGTGGGAAGCAGAGCTACCAAAACCCTTAACAGATATCTCTATCCAATTTTCACACTCTAATTGACCTTCTGTCAGCCAGCAGCCATACTATAAGAACTGACTTTTTACCATGAAATATTTTTATTAACTTCAGATAATTCAACCTGAGAATATAAATGCCCCTTTGAACAATTCAGCAACTACAATGTAAATATCTTAATTAGTGAATCTAGGGAGGATTTTCTTTCCATTTGTTCAAGGGAGTGTGTTGGAAGGTGAATCCCTCCAGCACTGTATTTTGAAAAACATTGATTGCTGAGCCACAATGTTTTCTTCCTGAGTAACATCCAATGGTACAACTAATAATTTTTCTTGGCCATAGCCTTGATGAAAAAAAGGCCACAAAGTCATCTGAATAATATAACTTTCTTCTCCTCTTTCCCTACACTGGTGTGTGCCTCTCCTAGAAAAATCCAGATCCCCTCCCACACAACACTGGCCTCGAGAAAACAGCACAAATTCAGCCACTTGTTCAACTCTAATTTCCAACTGGTAAAAACAGAAACTGTATTAGCACTTTTCAAAGCCTTGCTGAAGCTCACCAGCATTCAGTCTTATTCAGGAATTTATCCAACAAAGACAATCTCCCAGCATCTTAACAGAAGAGACATTTCACAGATGTTAGTCAATTGATTAACTATGCAGTAGCAATGTAATAGCCCCATACATGTGATCGGGGAATTGTAACTTGCAGCTCTTCAGCTGTTTGACACTGTTTATTGATTAGAAAAACAGATTGCCATTCTCAGAATTGTAACATAATATTTTAATTACTGCCATATACAGCATCTGACCTTCAGCCCATTAGGATAAAATTATCCACATTGCGTTTGAGTCCTCCTCTTCCCCTCAGTTCCCAAAAGCTGATTTATCAGTGATGCCTAGTCAACCATGATTCTGCAGCCTTCCCCTCCTCCCAAATAAGTTTCATCTGCTTTTGTTTCATTTTGCTATGGGAAGACTCCATCAGATATGTTTATAAAGCAGCAAGGTAGCTGAATGCTTTTTATTTCACAGTCCTTGTAGAAAATGGAATAGAAGACCTATAATATAAATACTTTAAAGCCAGTAACCTCTACATCTCTAGATTACCCTCCTTTTATGTTATCTGCAAACACCTACATGGAATCTGGCAGTGCTGTTTGTCCCACAGTATCTGATCCCCTTTGCTACAGAAAGTAGAAGTGATTAATCTTCCAGTAGATTTCAACAGTTACTATCAATTCCACCCACTAAAGGCTGCAAGAGGCAGGGTTTGGAGTTTGCCTTGTTTTAATGTTTTATTGACTTTTTTTTTCTCCCCCTCAGGATTGTCTCTAAACAATCCTTTTCCAGGATTGTTTAACAATCTGTGTGGAGAGAACTGATAAGAGAAATTTTTACATGGAAAGCAGTGGACCCAATACCTTTGTAAAAAAGCTCTCTGTGCCTTGAAGTGACATTTGTGCAGAAACAACCCAGAACAATCCCAGCCACAGAAGTAGCCATTAGATCGTGTTATAAAGTCAGCATTATCGACGCCCTTATACAATATCCATATGTTTCTGTAGGAAATACACATGAAAGGGAATAGATATTATTCAGACTCTAAATACATTCATTTATAGTATTTATGTTTCTTTACTGTGACTAATGCTGCTGTTTAAGGAAGTAAAGAGATCAAGTACAGAGAGCTCTTTTCTGCACTGTGAAGGTACACAGCAAGTTGAGCTATCAGAAAATAAGTTTTGCTAGAAATAAATACCTAAAAAAATCAACCAATTTCTATCACTCGGAGGAAAGGGGAGAAGGGGAAGAGGGCATCAGCATGTGCCAATTGTTTCCAGTGATACAGCCAGTTTCAACATGTGTGTAATACCACATGAAAAATAAAAGCGTGCATAACTAATTCACACAGAAGACTTTTAAAATAACCAGGTCTTAACTGAGAACATTGTCCATTGCTGTATTGTACCAGTAGTTGAGCAGGAACCTATCTAATATCTAAAGCAAAGGGTGAGCTATCACCATTTCATTCCTTAAACTTTGAAAAGGAGATGCTGGCATATGGACAACCTATTTGAGAGATTTCAAGGCACCATATCTATATAAGTGTTACAATTGCATATGCTGTGCATGAAGACGACATTTAACCCTACAGCTGATTTAAGCACAGGAATCTGAAGAGTCTCAACTATCTACAAACATTTATTCCTAAATTCTCTCACCCAAATTTGAGTGAATTACACAAGTCCAGTGTCCTATTGGAAAAATATTGCTTAGACAGATACCGCTTGGAAAATAGTCTCAGGTGGCACATTCTTCTGGACACGTTCTGTCACCCATCCACTCGTTTTGTCCTTCAGATAATGTCTCCAACAGGCCCCCAGGCTCTGGTGGATATTCTTCAGCTTGTTAACTGAACAGCCAGCGAGTCTTGCCTTAAGGCAACGTAAATGAGACAGCAGCCGGTGCTGTTAACCAGTAACGTTTTATTGTACACTCGTATTCCCCCATTCTCATCTCACTACTTGTATCCTCCTGCTTACACAACCTGTTCTTCAGGACAACACTGGTTGCTCCTACCTTTTCTAATACAATAGAGCTTTGGCCCAAAACTAGGATTTTTCCATGAGGTACGTAATTGAAAGACAATTGTAATATTACAATAAATAGTATATTCCTCCTTCAACGTAATAAGCAAACATCACAGCTAACACAAGAGCATTCCCAGCCATAATCAGAAAAGATGAGACTCTGAGAACTGAAGTCAAGGAAACCAAGAAATACCTGGTTCACATTCTTCATAGCAAGGGAGATGAGCACAGAGCTTTCAGATCTAATACCCCAGGTACCAGTATTTGCAAAGTTCCTGTCTATCTCAACAGTAAAAAAGCACCCAAACTTAACAAAAGCATATTACAAAATTTCTACTAACCTCAGTTTCCTGGTGCACTTCTGCATCAGTATTTTATTTTTCCCTTAAAATAAAAGCCAAAAATGCCTCCCTGGGCACTCCTATTATGCATAACCCAACTTCTCCTTTTTTTTTTTCAACTCATTAAACTCTTTTTACTACTGTACAAGTGTTCGTAGTCCAGGACTCAGAATGCCCTCAAACCCAGAATTATTCTCAAAGCCCCCATCCCACCACCACCCCCC
>VXBL01006975.1:488045-530793 GCA_013400195.1 Aramus guarauna | reverse complement strand
AAAAAAAAAGGTGTGTTGCTTTGTTTTCTTTTGTTTCTTTAAGAGTATCATGAATCTTATCAGTTAAGGATTCTCTGTTACAAGCTCCTGGGTTAAAGTGTATGTCCCATGGGTTTATGGAAATCACAAAGTGGGCAATGCTCAATGACGGTGGATGAGAACAGAGTTTAAGAAGCATACAAAGGCTGTTATACAACCTGTTAATTCAATGGCTTTACAGCATTTTCTGCTCTGCTGGGTACAAATGAAAGGAAAATTTAACTATTCCAAGTCTATAAAACTTGCAATCCCTAAAGAGGGCTGACAGAATCTATTCTGAGAGATATTGTTCCCATAAGTAAGAGGGACAGTTACATTTCTGCTGAAAATTCCAGCTGGAATTGAAACAGGAATAATTCTTTTCTTTCTGGAACCAAACTCCGCTATACAATGATGAATTTTCAGCCACTCTCTTTCTAAATTTTGCTTGCTAGAAAATGAAACTCACAGATAGAAACTCTGCTTTTGTCACTGAGATTGATTTCAGGCTGGACTCTGCTTTAGTGATGGTGACACATTCCAAGTCTTTGGAGTTAAGGTCTTGTCTTCATAGAAGGCAGCCAAGAAATAATGTCAGTGGCGGTTTTATTTCAAGCAAAGGGAAGGAGCTTGGAAATGACTGAATAAACACAGAAAGGAACAGAACTATGGATTCTGACCTCAAATGCTGTACTTGATTCATTGCTAAATCTTTCCTTATTAGTATAAGGAGGACCATAAATACCATCCATCAGCCAAAAGTTTGGGCTGCAAACTCTAAGTGAAAAAAAAATACACAACAGCTAGTGTCAAGGACAACTGCAGAATGGGAGAGAAGCAGATAGAAAATACCAAATATTGCATACTGATGGTGCAAGCCTAAACAAATTCTGGAAGAAAAAAAAAAAAAAAATACTGGTAGTAAATTGCATTTAGAAGCACATAAAAATATTTTGTTGTTACCGTACTAAAGAGAAAGTCCATGTAAAATAAAAAATATTTAAAGAAAGTTTATATTGCCAGGCTTGTTCTCTATTACAGTAACTATAGCACCTGTAGAGAAGCGTGCCTTTAATTGTATACAAACATTCTTTTCCAGGTATATCCATAAAGCACCTACTGACAGAAGCTGTAAAAGACAGAATTAACTAGGTGTAATATTTCAACACTGGTAGAAAAGATAACATTTCACAAAGTACAGAGTTCACAATAGAATAGTTGCTTAATAAATGAATGCAACTCAGAAAACGCCAGTGTCAAATGGCTTCGTTGGATATCATCTTTATAAGGAACAAAACGTGGTTTCAACTACAGAGGTTATAATGTATACATATGTCAGAATCTCCCTGTGAAAACACAGCTATACTCTCAGGTGGCATATTACGTACTTGTTCAGAGCAAAACTTTTTCAGAATCTCCCATCTCATATGCTAGAATAAGTGCTTTAAAACATAGGTACTTCAGTGAAACTATTCTCGAGTTCCACATATGCAAAATACACACTTAAATCATGATTAGGTGCCTCATCCTATGAAATGATAATAAACTAAGCAACAGATAAACGTCACTGGATAATTTTACTTAAAGAAAAGTTACCTTTAAAAACACACATTACCATATCGTTGAAATGCACAGCTTTTTAAATAGTTACATACAATAACGAATTGTTAAATTTCAATCTATTTAGCAAAACAAAACAGTGACATTAACATGCTTATCTGTATCGGGAGCATAATTTGCCAATTTATTAACTAATGTGTCTAACAATTAATCTAATTTTGTAACCAAAAGGAAATTACTGTGCCTTTTTAACATAGACAACAATCTCTGAGCTTTAGCAAGTGTGAGATCATTGCTGCAAGTTCCTTTTTTCCTTAATAAGACAACAGTAAAAAAAGTCTTATTTATCAATACGTTGATCCCTGTAACGTGCTGTATATACAGACAGTTTTTCCAGGAGGGCAAAAGCAAGGTGCTAGCTGTCACTCCTGCATTACACAAGAGGACTTTCACCATGACTTCAGTGTAATTTAAATAACTCCTTTAAAGTTTGCAGTAGCACAGAAGCAACAGTCTGCCACATTTCACAGGCTTACACATACTTCACCTGCTAAGCTAAGGTAGTAAAATGCTTCCTGCTTCCCAAACAGGTCACAGATGACATCACGCAAACAGAGTGCTGCCCTAGATGACTGAGTATACCAGGTACAACAGGAATCATTTCTGCCATGAGCTCCACAGCAGCTCTCAAAAACTTGTTTTGGAACCGTTGTCTAAAGTTACCCTGAAGCCTTCCCAACACTCAAAAAGAATATCTATATACACACACACGCATATATATATTCAGGTTAAACATTCTCAGATTCAAGAAAGAAAATGGCAGCCTGCAGGAAATAAAACCAAAACAAAACCAGCAAGTCATGCCCCAAGATGCTCATGTTTACACATGCGTTACTTTGTTACTGACAGCCTGATTCCTGCAATTCGGATACGAAAAAGATATACAGCAGTAGCTAGAAATTCAGAGAAATGTGCCTTTCAAATACTTTTTACTTATAATACGTATTAATACTTGGAGAGTTTAATGGCATAGCTGAATTAACAATAAAAGATAACTTTAGCTGCTTTTACTTCAACTTTCACCATTAGTCTGATCAGGTAGCACGTGGGCATATTTGTTGTAGAAGCATACTACTTCATTTCAAAAAGAAATTGCCAACATGTTCCCTTACTCCATCAACTACAGCTCTTCTTTTTTTTCAGGCTCAATCCCTGCAGTGAAATGGCACACAGATGACAGCATTCAATTAAGTTCAGAATTAATGTACCATGAAAGCAGTCTTACTGAGAAGGCCGAGTGAAATTGAACAGGAGGATTGCAGGTATTTTCACCATATTTTACTGCAAATGATCACTCATTTTTCCTGCCATGGAACAGGTCAGTAGGGCAATAGTTAATACAGAGTACCCTTGGAAAACAAGTAGTTGCCTCGAACTCTTTATCGTATTAATTCAGCTCTAATTCTTAATATTCACCAACAACAGAGGGGATCTATATGCCTGTGGTGTTGTCAAATAAGTTTTTCCTGAGAGGAGCTTTCATTTTTCCACCAACTCTGTGGGTTATTAAATAATACTCCAATCTTCTATTTGTGAATAGTTCCCATAAATTTAGTTATTGGAATTAATCTCTTTCATTGCATGATGAGCTCTACTAATAACTTACTGGACATGTATACATACTTATGAGCCTGTTCATGCTTACTTATATGCATACTTATGATTTTTTTGTGGACCAGCTGAGATGGCTGCAGATGCTGGCCTTATAAAAAAATAGTAAATTAGGTCAGCTGAAAATTACTAGTCCTATCTCACGAAAACTGAAGAAGGGGGTGGGGGCAGAATGCACCTATGATCAAATCATAAGAGTTAAATCTTGAGAAATTTGAAACAAAAATATAAGAAAGAAATTAAAACTGTTCCGTATCATTTAGATTCAGTCTGTTTAAACATATCTAGAAGTAACCTATGTTTTGAAATACTTCAATATGTATCACTGAATACATGAATATACTTTTTGAATATAAAACTAGATACATTTAAAAGTAATTGAGTATGGGGAAAATATTTCAACTATTAAAAGTGTTTTGAAAAATCTGAAGTTCAAAACAATCCCTTTCTTGTGAGAAGTTTCATGTCTAACTAGTCCCTTTCCCTCAAAAATAAGCTTCATTAATTTATTTTCAGTCAACAAATGAGTCTCTAACAATCACCTGGCAAATCTGCAACCATACTAGACTTGATAGTCATTATTCCCCTACATACAGTTAAGCAGTAAGTAGAATAACTAAAATTTCAATACAAATTATACCCGATTCTCCTTGTTTCGAATGCACATAGGAAAAATACAGAATGCGTTAATGAGCATGCTAGCAGCTCCAAAACCCACGAAAAACCTCTCCTCTCACCCTACAGCACACTTTGCACAGCCCTTTCTCAACTTCATAAAGAGAAGGCTAAAATCTTCTGAGGTCCCTTTTAAAGCACAATGTTTTCCATTTTGTTTTCCTTCACACCCTTTCCTTTTTTTTAAACTACAGGGCTGTTTGGCATCTGATATCAGCTCTATCATCTTCCAGAGGGCATTTATAGTAGCTTTGAATTTCAAGTGGGACTAGGAAACTCTCTTGTTGAAATGATTGCACCATCACTTGTTTTGTCCCCAGGGGTACCAAAAAGGGAGTCTAAGCTTTGAGTTATTGACGTTTTTCAGACAGCAGCTTGTTTATCTTGACTAAAATTTTAGAGAGCCAAGGTAATTCAAAGTTCAGTGTGGTGAATCAGAGACTGACAGGTTAAAATAATTGAAAAGAAGCTCGAGTTTTCTTGTTAATTGCATGCTGCAGGAGAAATCCCATGCTGCAGCCTCACATCAAATCAGCGAACAGAGACCAAATATTTACTATCAATCAACATTACAAGCATTTAATAAAAAAGTTTTCATAATGGAAAGGTTGATGGAGCCAAGACAGATCATTTCCATTAACCAACTCCTCTCCACAAACTACAACTCCATTACCAGAAGCAGCAGTTTCCTGGTCTTTTAAAGCTAGCTCAGTTTCCTCCTGGAAAAAACAGCTTCCGTAGCATGTAAGAAAAACATGAAGAGCAACGCTGTCTTGCATCTTCCCTAAGGTACAAGAAGTGAATTTGGGACAAAAGGGGGTTTTTGGTGTTTTTTATTTGTTTTAACAGGGGAGCCCTGGAGAAGAACTGAGAGGCGTGGGATGGGATAAAACACTTGACTCAGTCAAGCTACCTGTAATTGACAATACACTTTAAATTAATCTAAGTAAAACTGCTGAACATAGGACCTATATTCCTGTAAAAACCATTTGCTTGACAGAATTTAGCTCTGGATTGTGTGCCTGGCAAAGGGAATAACAACAAGACTCGACTCATCATTACCTACCGGCTTGTTTTCTGAGTTAGGAGTATCCTACGTTTGTACCTGAAAAATGAAAGGGAATCATACAACTGAATTCAGCCCTTAGTAGAAGCCCTTTCAACTCAGTTGAGGATGTGCAGGAAAACAGGAAGCCTTCAAAGCAATCTAATGTACAACACTGTCTGGAAATAACACGTACCTACTAACTTCAGCATTCAAAGCAGACTATTAACGTCAGGTCATGGGTCTGTACTATTCCACACTCAATTAGCCTTATCTGGAAGTTATCCATGCCCACGTGCTATGTACACCATGGTATGTATGCACAAATTCACGGTACAGATCTCTTCTCCAGAAACTCGCATTTTCTTATTCACCATTCTCCATTTATTCACAGATCTATTAAAGAAGAAAAGGATCAGTGAGTATAAAGCGAGTGAAGACTGCTGGAAGGTGAGAACGTAATCCAGAGCAGAGCAAAGGAAGGAAGTGTATAAGCACTTACAGAAAGCTAAAACACAAGCAACAGCTCATGTCTCCAAACAAGATTAACTGTGCATCAGCTAGCCTGTCTGCATTACAAATTAAATGTTTGTCTAAGCTATCTAGACCGCAGAAGTTTTTGAATTATTGTCATCATACATTTTCCACATTTTTTGGCAAGAGAAAAGAAACCTTTGAAGGACTCTCAGACTTTAGTCAAAAGGCTGATACTGTCTGTTCTTGGCTAGAGTTTAAGCAATGACATTAGAAAGGATTTTTAGAAACATGATTATTCATCTTAATGCCAGACAAGTGGTTAAATAGACACATATTAAACACTAGCCTATATTTAATAATTAATAATTAATGTAGATATTTGAAACAAAACTAGTACGAGTTTATAGAGAATATATTAGCTAAAATTTGGTAACCTAACTTGCATGTAGATTTCTAGGGACACCATCATCCCCAAAGTAATGTCAATGAAATTAACTAATAGATGAATTTGGGTCAGTCTTCATCAGATATTTATTTTTCTTCATTTATTACAGAAGGAAACTCAAGTAGTTCAGTGATCTTTATGATTGCTTTAGAAGAAAATAAACAGGGAGAATTATTTTTCAAAATATAAATGCTTAGGCTATATTGTCTTTTCCATTAAATGTATCACTAGGGGAATGAAAAGCAAGAGAGATAAGCCTTGTACTAGTCCAGGAGAATCAAAGTGAAATAGTCTATCAAAGTGAAGGAAAATGACAACTCTAATCACTAGTCTAATAAGTCTAAAGGTAGAGCAAATTAGTTAACATTACTTTTTTAACAAGTGCTATTATAAATGCAGAAGGACACCTAAAGACTATTTTATAAAGTTTACTGGTTGATTTATCTTCACTGTGTACAAATAGTGAATATTTGTATAAAATATCTCAAAACCTATAACGAATCATTGGAAATTATTGCTTCTAGTAGTTGCATCAAATACCTAATAAAAGTTAACATGCTGAAAGAAGGGGAGGTAGGGGGGAAGACAAGCAAATCATACTGGACACCTGTAAGTGCCTGGGTACTTGCTTGCAAGTGTTCAGCAATCAATTGTGTTTATATCACAGCCATTCCTTAGGGATCCTGGGCATGCTGATGGGGCACATCACCTGACCTTCAGCCCTTCATTTTACTTGCCTGTAAAATTATGCTGATTAAAATACCATTCTTTCACATACAGACTACAAGTCTAATTTAAGCAACGATCTAAAGCTTCCTCTGATGCAGCATCATCTTTAGAACCGGAAAAATTATGTCTGTAACTCAAAGATACTAAGAATAATACAAAAACCAAACACTAGGAATCACTTTCATTGCTCTTCTCTGTCCTTTAAGGTCAAAATAAATGACCAAGCAGAAGATCAGACATAACCCTTCCGGGTGGGAGTTTCCCCCTCTAATGGCCTACATTTTCTACAGTGCATTTTCTACAAGCAGTTTAATGAGTGCTGTAAATGAACTCAGTCTCAGGACAGTTACCCACATTTTCTGTAACAAAAGTATTTTCAAAGCTAACAGCCAGGAGGCAGCTGCTGGGACAAAGTAGGTCTAGGTCTGTCTGAAGCTGTTTCTAGCTCTCTAGTGGCAGATGTGAAATACTGTAATTCCCCTCTCTGTATTTCTAGTTATTATTTTTTATTGGACTAGTTATAGCTGTGTCCCAAAAAAAACAGAGCTCATCCTAAACAAGGTAGAGGAAATAATCATTTCTAGGAATCCTTGGGCATTAATCTTGATATTAATCAAGGTTTCATACTGCACTGGTATTTCCCCTTTAGGAAAAGCAAGGCAAAGCAACATTTGTGAACATGAATATACACACACAAGCTGTGACTGTCCAAAAGAAACAATTCATACTGAAACATGAAGGGAAGTGGCAGGTGCAAAATAACTGAAAATTAGTATTCCAAAATTCCTTTTAAAATATTTTTAATTATTTACATGTGTATGGGGAGGGTGGGGGTGGCTTTATCAAGATTCTCACTGGACTGGTTCCAGGGACTGTGTTATTAAGTGCAGCCAGTTACAGCATCTCTTAGAAACAAAACAAAAACAAAGGTTTCTACAATTTCCTCGGCTTTGCTTTGTTACAGAGCACATCTATTCTAGGTCAGGCACAGGCCACTGTGTTTCCAAGTGCTGTGGGTCCTCAGCTTTAAGATGTGGTACTTAGGATTCTAATCAAAAAAGGTCTTTGGCAGCCAGGAATCCCTAAAGATTGTTAAAAAAAAAAAGAAGTGTACTTTTCTACACTAGGCAAGCAGGTTTTACAATTTGTCCATCTTTATCACCATATGGTCAACTCTTCCAATGCATTCTAATTAAGACTACATCCTAATTAGATCTATATCTTTAGCAGTGACTATTGTGCAGTGGGTCTGTTCACTATAGCTCTCCCTAGTTTATTTCCAGAGGAACCTCAAAGTGCTGAGGCTAGAGAGATATGTATTCCACCATCTGAAGATTTTGAGCATTTTTCTGTTCAATAGCCTGACGAGAAACCAGACGCAAGTCTGAATAAGACGATGCTTGGCTTTCTGAGGGCTTAACACATTGCAGGGTGTGATTGGAAGTAGTGCAGTAGAATACAAGTTGTGTCTAGAGGTTTCCTCTTCTCAAGGCGCTGTCCTTTCCCATGCATAAAGAGACTTTTCACAGAAAACTCAAAAATAAAGTCCAGACCTGCCTCCTGCTGGCTCATTGCTCTGTGTTTTTAATACATCCCCATTAGGCTGGTAAGAGACAGATATCAGCTGCAAAGAGAAAGAGCAGGGAAGAACAGACATCCAGGAGAACTACAACACTTAAGTTTACTCTTCACTTCAGCCTAGCTGTGTCTATAATACTAGTGTGAGTGGAATTAACAAATCCAAGTAGAAAGACTAGCTGTGGAACTACTGAAGCAAGGAAGTTTGGAGGATAATTGCTGGGGAGCGTGCTCAGGTATTCATACCAGGTTTTCTAGGGCAAATGCAGTGCTCCTGCAACAACCCAGCAGTTTTAACCTAGCTCCGGTGCACTGCCAATACACGACAGAGCACACCAGCAAAGCCACAGCACGGACATGCCCCTCAGCTTTCCACGGGTGGCTTCCAATTGTGTAGTAAGCCCACAGCTGTCTCGCCCTGTACCATGCACAGTTTAACATCAGCACAAGGAAGCCATCAGTAAAGGAAATGAAACAATTAGGTGTGGACAGAGGTGACAGAGGAAGGCTAGTACTGCCTTTACAGAGCACCCAAACTGCAACCCAGCAGACTTTGAGAATGACATTAGCCTGCCAAGCAAACACTTCCCTTGCCTGTGCCTGGTTTTCTTACGAGTGTGATGTGAATAATAAGTAAAAATATGCATGTATTTTTTTGGCAGAACACTGTATAGAAGCATATATTTGTAACCCTACTACACTTATTACCATTATTAATTACTGACATCATTACTGTTAGATTTTATTGGCAAACACACTTATTTAAAACTGTGTTATAAATGTAGCACAATGTCTCATAGAACAGGACGCACAAGTTTATTTCCTAAGGCTTTTTGTTTTATGCAAGTCTTGCAAACAATCTTGAAATATTCATTTTTTCACTTTGTTTGTGGATGGGGGTTTTTTGGAGGGGAAGACTCCAGGCTGGGTTGAAGTTTTGGGTTTTGAGGGGGTTTTTGAATTATTTTTTTTTTCCTCGTTTGGGGTTTTTTTTTCTTCCAAATTTATGATATTTCCTTTATTTCCTGCCCTCTGGATCTTTGTCTAAAGTTCTTAAGTGCTATTTAGATGCCTTTAAATGAACTACACATTTAATACTGCAATATTTAATCTTCCACAATGTCGAGAACATGCACTCTGTTCTTTAAAGGTAGCAGTACGTCTTACATGTTATTACTAGAAAAGGTCATGAAAAGATCAATACGTGCCTTATGCTTACATATCTTGCTATAGGAAATTGTCCTTTAGAAGCAATATAAAAAAAATTCCCTTAGAAGGAAGCAGAATCATAAGGAATAAAAGTGGTAATTAATACAAGGCAGATGGAATGCCTTGAACTCTCAAGATTTGATCCTGTGCAGCCTAAGAGGAGATAACATCCATAATAGACTCTTAATAACACCAAGCACAGATGTAAGTGGAGCTGACTAACTAGGAAAAGCAAGGGCTGAGGGAGGTGAGCTGCATGTTTACTTACTAAATGGATGAGAATATAACCAGTAGATTAGACAAAATTGCTTCCTCTCAGAGCTCCACCCATGCATTTTTTTGTAATCACAGCATAATTCCCTGGTTCTTCTAAGCACTGGCTGCATCTCAGAGCCCATGAAGATTTTTCTCAATAACCAATTCAAAAGAACCAGGTTACAAATACCATTTAAAGTTGTGGTGCAAGTTACCAGCTGGCTCAAATGATGTGTTGTTACTGCTGTTGTTCTATGACTTCATATTTGGTTTGGGGTAGATGGGTGTAACAGTCAACCTTTCTCTATTGTATGAAAGGCCTTGCAAAGATTTGCTGTTATAGATAACATTTTAATTCTTTTCTCTTCTATCATTTAAGCATGAACAATTTGGCTGAAGATTTTTATCACAGCTTCCTTTTTTTTTTTTCATTGCTGTGACCACCAGGAAATCTGCATACTACTACTACTTGCATAATACTACTAATCATTCATGTCCTTTTCGCACACAGAAAAAAGAAGTACAAAACAAACCAAGTCCAAGATCCATCCAGGATTTCTGTATCAAAAGTAGGAGTTGCTGGAATGTAGGAACCTAAGCCAAAATTATCATCTTCAAAACCTATGTTCGCTTACTACCTAAATTCCTCCAACATGTTAGTTTTCAGCATTTCAGATGCCCAATCTGCCTAGAGCTTGGATTCTGCGCATGCATGTCAGGCAGGTGAGGAAGGCTGTGGAATCCAGAATTTCACATCTGTGTCTTGTTAACAAACATAAAGCAAAGTACTTCCACATATTTTAGCTGAGGGGGTAGTCTAGCAGGCATTCCCATAGGACACTGAAAAAGTTTAACTCCATAATAAAAATTAAGGTTCATGTAGCAATTTCAACCCCAGTGACATGGCTCATTCATTCTTTTACAGGAAATCCTAGTGAAGAGAGCACTCACCCAGCAAAGAAGAAAGCTCTTCTTCTCAACGCTTTATATTTAGAAGTGATTTTATTTTATAAGAGTCGTCACCACAACGACACATTTCCTCCTACAGCACATGACACTCCTCCCATTTCTTTTCCATTACTCTACATGAATCCCAAGAGTCCCTTTTGAATCCCTAGGAAACAGGCCAACTTCAACAGGAGAGATAGATAATACCACCACACAAAACAGCCTTCAGTCAGACAAGGCACAGCTCCAGCAAGGACAGGGGAGAGCCCTCGCCAGACAGAAGGAAGACAATGCTAGTGACCTACATACTGCGGACATCTCTAGTCACTCCTCTTCCACAAAAGAAAACCGTTAAATAACTTAGTGCTTTGTTTTAAAAGGAAAAATCCCTGCGGTATTGGCAAAAGGATTCCCAGTTACAAAATCCAAATGGGTTAGGCAGCTTCTGCGATGGAAATCAGTTTTAGCGCACACTTTTGCAGCTTATCTGGCTTACTAACTCCCTTCATAGGGTAGCTCAGTAGGCAGCCATCTCCACCTATTGCATTTTGTGTGTCTTGCTGAGGAACCAAGGTCTCGTGTCTAAGTTTGCACAGAAAGACTAGGACTACAAATTTTCCCAGGAGGAGAAGAAAGGGCAAAGCAATGTGTTGTTGAATCTCCCTCTCATTTGTTCTTGGTAACTTGTGCTTCTCCTCTCATAAAGGCACTGGGCCTGGGACCTGTACACCCACACTTTCAGGAGCAAAGAGGATTTTTATCCTCTAATTGTTTCCAAAGGAAGGTCACTCCCTATGCATTGCCTACAATAGATTGTTCGGTCTTTTATTTTTTATGGCTCACAACATTTAACTGCCTAAATAATAGGGCATTTTCCACAGAGTGTCATTCACATCCTATTACTGCCAAGTGACCAATTGTCAGCATTTGGCCATGTTTACTTATGCTGTCACCTATAAACTACTGTGTTTTTTCATTCCAAGCTCAGCTATATTGCAACATAGACAAACAATGAGATATAAGCATACTGGCAAATAAGCAGCAGCCTGCCTTTAGTATTTTACACCTATTATTTCACTTCCCATAACCAGTGATTTTTGTTATTGAGCTAATTTTGGCCCAAGACCTCCTATAGCGTGACTAAAAATCCATCTCTTATTTTTTTCAGGTGTCTCTTGGAAAACTTTATATAACTTCTTTTGTCCTTTCTCTTGGAGCCAATAGTCCTGAACTGTTTTATTATTATAGGCTTGAGATTTTGTTGCTCAAGTTTAAACCTAGAGACACTCAAACCAAAGTTTTTAAGATTAGGTCTGTCTGTCTTTAGTGAGAATGGAGAGTCAGTTCTCATTATGTGTTTTTCCTTTACTTTGGAAGGAGTATAAATGCCTCAAAATACAGGTTACAGGTTAGCTTTTTTCTAATAATTAATTACACATGTCAAATCATAAATGAATGTCTATGGCCTTAAATAGGTGTATTGTAACTGCTAATTTCACCTCATGGTTATCGAAATCAAGCACCCAGCAAAGACTGATGAGAAAAGTTAAAGTCAGCAACCAGTCCTGGTGAAAGAGCAATCCCTTCATTCGCTTTAGTGATTCAGAGGAAGTTGGGGGAGTTTAAATTAAGCAAAATATTGATTTTTAACTTCCATTATTTCTTAATCTTGGTAGCAGCTCGATGCCCCTTAGACGCAGATTTTCTCAGGCACTGAACAGGAACAAACAATTGCCTTTTTTGTGTTCCTCACTGCAGCACATCAGACACCGAAAGCAATAGAAAAATCAATAACTGCATATACCTTTCCTGCTGAACAGAGGCAACCCCAAACACATGTGCCTGTGCTGAAGGTTTCCATCTGATCCAAGTGTCAGGCTGAGACTTTCACCTACGTAGAGACACGTAGCTCCCCAACACTTTGAAAAGCAATCTCCTACCAGAGACTAACAATAGAGAGGTCCCAACAACTATGCCCAAGGCTTGGTTTCCCTAGACTAGCCTAGGTACTCTCCGTTTTATTATGTATAGATATGGAGAGATAAAACTGGGCAATTTACTTTGCTGCTAAACCTGATTAAATGCATTTTATCAGGGTACCTTCGCATTTTCTGGATTACAAGCCTCACAGTCTTGATTTTATATGCAATTTCAGAGAGAAGATTCAGCAGCTTCAGCAGAGGTGAACTTTCACTGAATCTGCATTAGACCTCTCCAATCACTCAGCAATTTTTCCATTTGCTCCAGTTACATAACCACTCCTGAAATAACATATGGATTTACTATAGAAATTCTGTTGCTCACACTGACTGTGCTTGAAAGTGAGCACAATCATTGACCTTGAAATATCTCAGCAATGTAATTCTATCTAATTCTCTAAGAGATTAAAATAACTCTTCTATCACAATATGGTCACTAGAACAACTCAGAAACCCAAGTATACATCTTTGCTAAGAATTATATTGCATGCCATACTTCGCTTAGAGTGTACATGAAGGACTTGTGCCATATATGTTACTACACTTTATATAGATGCCTTAATCTATGTGAGAGCGAGCTTTAGTATACAAATGAGTTTGCCTTGTTCTCAGAGGAAGTTTATGCTGTTTAACCACCACATCAGGTCAATATTTAATTTAGAGCAGACGACAACGCAGAGCGGACTGATTATTTGCCCAATGGTTGTAGGCAAATTACATACAAAAGAGCACAGTATGAGGACAGTGAAGAAAATACAAATATCAGCTCTTTAAAAACAGACAGTTTTGTTTCTTGTCTGGCTGAACAACTAACCAAAAAATAAGTACATGCAGAGAAAAATGACCAAGTGACCAAACTGTGACATATCCCCATTGCTCAAGAAATTTGTCTGTGGCCATGCTAAGCTCATACTACATCAAATTTCAAGGGAGTAGAAGTCAAAGAAAATATTCTCTGTGAAAATATCATACAAATAATTTCAGTTAAGGTACACAGAAGCTATAGAATAATTTTGAGCTAGTTTGGGGTTTTTTGTTTTCAAAAATAAACTCCCATTCTGTATGCACCTGAAAAAAAAAAAAAAAAAGAGAAATTCATATTGAATATTCCTAGTATTCCATATGGATTAGTAAGCAAGGCTGAGAATAAGCCCAAGAGTAACATGAATGAAGCACTTTGAGGTGAAGTGCAACAAATACATTAGTCAATGTTTTAGCGATAATTTCACTAATGGACAGGAAGACATGGTAAAATGGCTTTTGAAATATGCTATTGATATTCCTTGAAAAATGTTTATAACAAAAAAAAGTTTTGTTTTTGAACGGTTTATCCATGAACATTTCTCTCCCCCTCGTCATCTAGCCACTCGCTTGTTCCACAAAATAGTCTCCTTAATCTCTATTCCTGTACTTTTTTTCCTAGACACACAGACAGTCTCTCCATTTGTTCTGAGACACAAAAAGTAGCCTGCATATTGCCCAAAGATTATTAGCTTATAGCTAATAAGTTCTGACTGGTATAAAAGACTCCAAGGGAAACAGTTCTGTATAGCAGGAGAAAGTATGCAGTATTGAAGGTTAAAATATTTTAAATTGGCACACCAAAGAGATACGGAATAACAACCACCCAGATATTTCAACTTTTAAGGAATCTTCAGCCTTCCATTGTCTTCCATTACACATTTTACAACCAAAATTTGTCAGGTTTAACATGCTCCCCCCCACCCCCAGCACAAGACAACTTTACTTAAGAATCCAATTTGTCTGCCATTCATCAATGCCCTCCACGTGAACCTCATGGCATCACAGAGACATTTCTATCCCCTGCATTCACAGTGCTGGAGTCTCTTGAGCCAACAAACTGTCAAATTAGTGCCAACTCATGACAGCTTTATGATATGTAATCTTGTTCACCAGCAAATGGTCTGAGACCCCCTGCTTGCTACTGCTGTCAAATAAGAAATGCTTTTTTGTGTGTCTCTGATAAATTTATATTTTGAAAGCAGATCCCAGCTGGGAAAGTAGTGAGTGTGCCTCGCAAAAATCTTGCATAAGCACACTTAACTGCTTTCTCCATGTGTTACTTAAAAAGAAGCTTTTATGGTTTTGCTTGAAAATGATAAGTTAGGAATAGTAAATTGGCTTAGATTAATTCAAAATGTACATTGTCCTGCTGATTCAAAATATTTATTCACCTAACAAGTAACAAATCCTTACTCCTTCAACATTCAATCACAACTGATGCAGTGCTAAAAATATTTTGCCTGATCTATGTGGGCTGTAAAGCCCACGTATCAAAAGCTGAATAAAATGGGTTTATCTGCACCTTAAACATATTCAGAAAGAAGAAAAGTTGAATTCACAGAGAAACACTTCTTAAGATTTCAACATGATAAATGCTGGATAGCAGAACAATGTGAAGAAGTTAGAAAAGTAACACACACAGCCTTACAAAGAGAATTCTTTGAGACAGAATATTAGTCTTTCTTTATGTATCTTTATAACAACTTAGTTCTAGTCATTGCAACATAAAACAACAAGAGTATACTAGCTGAATTTTTATATGTATCCTGAAATAACCAGCTTTTACATCCCTCTTTGTGTGAGCTGATAATAGCTGCCTGCATTTATTTCTTAATTGGTGGCAAAATTAACCACAAGTAGTAGCCAAAGGGAAAAATTAGTGTGTGAGAAATGCTTAAAAGCAAGAATGCTATTTTCAACTTCCTTCATTCATAATTCAACAGATACAAAGAGTACAATTCTGCAAAGTCCCCATACAGAGTATCCTAGCGAAGTCAGTGGAAACAGGAGGATTTACAGGAACAACCCCTGTAAACAGGGTCAAAAACTCCAAACAAATCATCAGTGGGTGGACAAAAATAGGACATTAGGAAAACATCAGTGATGGCTTTCATTTTAAAAGATTAGTTATGCGGTCTCCCCTTCAAAAAGGGCCAAGTGTAACACAACGGTGCTAGAAAAGCCCCTAATTTTCTTCTACTGCATGTTCCTCTGCTCTGCAGAACACCAGAAAACATTAGTGCTTTCCAAAAAAAAAAAAAATCCATTCATAGGTGGAACACACATATCCAGACTTGAGTCAATAGGTAAAAACTAACAGAGCACTTATACATACCTCCATATAACATCTATCAAGTAATATCCCCAAATTACTCGGATAAGAAACAACTTGGACAATTAATGGACAACCTTTCCTCACCATCCCATTAATCTAGCTGTGTCAGGACATGTGAAACAAGGTGTGCAAATGCGCTGGTTCCCTGGCTGCACAGCCACTTGACACTGAATTTGTGGCTGGGTATATCAGAGACACTGCCGCAGGATTGCATGGGGCAATCCTGATCCTGGGAACAGAGAGCTGCTGGAAAGGACAGCATCCCCAAGCAGAGTCAGTAGTGCTGCTACAGATGAGCAAATGGAGTCTCTGGGCATGGATGGCATCATATGAAGATAAAACTGTTCCCAATCAAGACCCCAAGGATTATTACCAAAACTTACCCACAGTTTTGGAGGCAGATTTAGTACACATAATTACCAAATGAAAAAAAAGAGGGGGTTGTTTTCTTAGAACTAATTCTTAAAAACCCATTCTTGAACTTCTGGGCAAGGTTCATCAAAAGTCTAACTCAGGACCCGAGGCACCAGGGTATCCTGAGCACCGCATCTCATCACAAGACAGCCAGTGACTACAAAAAACTGTCAGAAACACATTCCTGCCACTCTGCTCTTCACTCTCCATACCCCAGAGAGGACAGCCCATGCTCCTGCAGACTGTCCTCCTCCGAAGTGCACTTGGGAAACCTGAGGAAGCAAGTGCTTTTCCCACCACTGAGTTACCATCCCTCTCGGTCCTACTTGCGGAGGAGGATGGTGGCCCCTGCTGGCACACGCCACACCAGAAAGCCCAGGAGCAGCAGCTAGGCAGATGCTGGCTGAGATTACCTCAAAGCTATTCCATTTTTTGTTGGAAATTGCTACAGATTGTCTCATGGATGAGGATTCTGTAGCTTTAAAGCCAAAAATATTTGCAGATATTCCACTATTATTTTATAACTGAAGCTAAGACACTTTGGTGGGGGGAGGAGGAGGAGGGAGGAGGACTTTCTAACATGGCTGATATTAAAGCCCAATAATTAAGGGAAGAGAAGAATCTGCAGCTCATCCCATCTCAGCTTTAGTTTACTTGAAAGTGTTGCTTGTTCCTGTACTCTGGCCAACTAGTACTGCATTACATACTCTGAAACTGGTGAGGTATCATCAGAAAAATTTGACAGCACAAGCAAGCAAGTTTCCATACAACATCTAGCCATACAAACTAACTGATTCACATGTACAATGCCCACAGTTCTTCCATCCTTGCTCTTTCTGGAAAAGAAAATATCAATATGAATTATGACAGATTTTTGCAAATAATGTGTCCACTAGAGTTTCAATTAGCCAGATACTAGTTGGAATGAAGTATTGGAAAGGCAGAACCTCAGAAGTTCTTTACAATCCTTTAAATTTAATCCTTTATGTTAGCATTTTCTGTATTCAGATAAGAATTTTTAGATCATGAAGAAAAAGAACATTATTTCCTATGTAGTTATTCATACTAATATGACTTAAAAGCATTTGAACTATTGTTCTTAAGTAAAATCTCAAATTCATTTAGGTTCATATAGCTAGGGACTTCAATGCAACTAAGAATTTGCCATGTTGCAAGAATCAGAAGCAATATGCCTATACCCAGGCAATCTAGTCAGTAGCTCTGCATATACAACCACCTGCCTACAAGCAGCTAATACATGCTACTTGGTCTTTCCTGTCGCATATCAACAATCCATCTTTCCCATTTACCTGCCATCTAATCAGACACAGAGAAGTGACCTTTCCACTTGCAAGTTAACAAGTTAGAATTACTGCTCACTTCAGAGAAGGACGGCTGGAGACTTGAGCAAAATACACGATCTACAAATGCATTTCAATAATGCAAGGCATAAAGTCAAGCAGGAAGATGCTTTTTTTATTAGCCATCTTTTTAGCAGAGAAGTCTTTTGTTGTAAGCCAGATAAATCCCTGCTGCTCCTTGCTCTGTATTAGCACACAGAAAGGTACCTTTCCTCCTCAATGCCAGCTTACAGACTAAAGAGAGCTGAGGAAGAGAGGAAGGGAGGAACCCAAGCTTCTCAACACAATAAGAAATGGAAGCCAATCTTTGGTGTTCCTGCCAAGACAGATCCTTTCACCCTCACTGCATGTCCAAAACAGATGTAAAGGCTAGACATATTGCAGTGTATTCAATATATAGTACGGTTTATATTTATAAATAAATACGTATACTTATAAAATATGCTTAATCATTGTGGTCTATGATCCTTCCATGAAAGCTGCTGCTATAAAGTTGCATAAAACCATCATCTGAGTACAGGCTGTAGCAACTAACATCTCTGCAGCGTACAGCCGAGCTTGAAATCTTTCTGTGCATGACCTATGTTGGTAAATTTGTGTTTGTAGTCAAGGGAAAACTGCACAGAGCTCAGTATAAAATATACTCAACCTTTAATGTTCACCAGTTATAAACAGTGACATACACAACAGTTGCTGTCAACTGCCAAATAAGTCCTAACAAAAAAAGGAATGGATTGTTATTGCAGATTTTGAAGAAAAGTACTCCAGAAATCCTTCAAATCCCAGTCTGCTACAGAAAAACAGTAATAACCAAAAATGAACTTTAAAAAGAAAAAAAAAAAAAAGAGAGAAAAAAGCACAAGCAGAAGATTATGGTGCATTTGTTCTTTGGTGCCACCTGAGAAAAATCTGTATTTATCACAATTGCCAGACTCAAACTTCAGTGTATATGCCTTGGGTCCTAAGAGCAAGTAGATTGCTTTCATGGAAAAATCAATCCTGCAAGGAAATCAAATCAGTAAAGCCCTCGAAACGTGCCACAATTTCTTGCTAATTTTCCATTGCTTTCCACTCAATAGATGAGCATTAGCCAGCCTGCCTCTCCCTGATCAAGCGTGTAGTTAACTCCCCCTAAAAGAAGTAATCTGCTATGCCACACCAGACGTGCTTTCCTCTAGGGGATCAGAAAGAGCCAGCGTTCCAGGCATCACTTCACTTAAAATTGAATTTGCATTCAGACTTCAGATATTGCAAGAAATGAAAACATTACTTCTAAATAAAGAAAAGCATAAATCTCATTCATACTCTCTTTCATGGAAAAGCATTAACATTAATTCTCACCACCGTGCTAATGCTTCCCATTCATTTTCAAAAAACACTGTTCAGTATTATTAACAGATGCTCCATCCAACTAATCCTTCACGTATCCTGTCATTTGTTTTGGCTTTCAAGCTTGCTGCTCTTAATGGATTCTTTTTCCAAGTAATGCACATCATCCTAGATGCTGTATCACTGCAACAGACAGAGGTACCTCTCTTCTTCCTCCTCCCACACACACATTTTCTGATGTGCCTTTCCCAACCTATTACCATACAGCATTAAAAAGAATACACACACACAAAAAAAAAATCTTACTTGAACAACAATATATTGTACCTGCAGGTGAACAGCGAGTTAAAGTAAGCATGGTTTCATAGTTCAGACATTAGAACAGGACACACACAAGTCCTGCATTTGTTCAAGCCTCAGCCAGGACCCTCTTACAACCTTAGGGAAATTCATCATCCTTCAGGTACAGCTTCCTTGTCTGTAAAATCAGAATAATGACATATTTTCTTTTTTGAGCAGTTTTGAGGCTTAGAGTGTTCTGTATTTACAGATGTCCAGTATTTAATACCTCAGAATACAGATTGATAGGGGTCTCTAAACATTTCAAGGAAGAATAAGAAGGATAAGAAGAAAAGCAGAAAAGGATCCTTGTAAGTCAGCCTGTTTCTTTTTTAATTTGTATGTATTTATAGAAAAACTAACAGTCTTCATTCTTTCATTGCCAGAAATTAAATGGGATACAAACTCTTTGACACAATTAGACAGGAGGAAGCCAAGAGTGACTGACAGTTCCATTCCTGAAAAGATTAGTGACACAGTTGGAGGCGGGATCATCTCACTCGCTTCTTTTCACTGACAAGATCTGTGACACATTGCTATATAAATCTCACTCACTCTTTGCAAGCAATTATATAGATATTGTTTGATTTTTTACATCATTTTATATATATAATATATACAGATATATAAAAATCAAACACAAGCAAAATGTACCAGCAAAATATATATATATATCGGCAGCCTACATGAAGATGACCTTTTAAAGGCATATCCTTTTGTAAAAATCAGAATGCCATTCAGCTTCACAAGACAAATTTTAAAAAAATAGTGAAGCAGTACTGAGTTAATGTAGAAATAAAAACACAGATATATAAAATGTTCTGATGTATACACACATGCACATATGTATACCTGTACTCACACGCACAGGATATATACATAGAGACAAATGTGTGTTTAAAAGTCCAGAGCAGGACTTCCCATTCACTAGATAACATCACTGTGAAATTTGATCATTGCTGTCTTTAAGTTGGTAAAAATGCAGATAGGATGCACTATCAGAAGTTATAGTTAGTGCAACAATATTATGAATGTCCAAATGCATATCCTTTCCCTTATCAATTCCTTTGACTAACGTTGTTCCAGGAAGGCAGAAGGCAATCTTCATGTTATGTTGCAATCATCAATAAACTGACAGTTTTGTCATGTGTATACATTTATACCTACACATGCCCAACAGGAATTACTCTGGCACCATTCTTGTATGACTCTACTTCAGCATATGCACAAAACATATGCTTAATTTAAATCCTATGCCTGCAGTTAAACACAAGTTTGTGTCCTTCATCTAGGCAGCTGAAATAACTATCAGAGGGAAATATGATTCTTGCATGACCTTGATTTGGGCTAGATTTCTACAGGTTCTATGCAGACCCCATCACATATTGTGAACTCTCTTACTCCCTTAAAAATTGGGTATGAGATTTGAAGATATAATTTCAAAATTAAAAAAAAAAAAAAAATCAAACCCCCACACTTGTCACTAGCAAGGGCACCAGGAAAAAAAAAGGTTAAAGAGACACGACTGTCACTGGCAATTGTATGCCAATTTCTGTGTGTTTCACAGTCTGAGTTAAAGGCACCTGGAAAAGACAGGCTTTAAACTTTTGACAGTTATCTTTAGTCTTTTACATCACTAACCATTGACATTTTACATCATATAATGAGGAACGCCTTAAGGAGGAGCAGCAGCAAAACCCACAAATACACATTGCTCTAACTCAAGCCAATTTCTAGGGCACCCAGAGTCCTTTGGTTCTGAGAAACTTCCCCCATTCTGCCGCTCTCTGAGGTAGGTGAGACAAAGTTTAAGAGACACAGCGTGCTAATAGAGACACGTCTGCGACTGCCAAGTTTCCTGTTCCTGCGAGCGCTGGCATTGCTCCTGGAACAGAGGGGAAGAACAGTCTGTTAAAGTACTATTGTCTCCAATAGCTCAAACATCTGCAGGAATAATGAGGGGATTTACTCTTCTTTCCCCTTTCCTTTCTCCCACTTCTTGGCCGCTTTCAACTGCAAGTACTTGTGATGTTTGTGTATACACCATACTGCAATATTGACTTAAATCTGACAGCAGAAAGCCCCAGTTATTTATTTAGTTTTAGCTTGTAACACTCAGTTTCTATAGTAGCTTTTCAAAGCATTATACTGAGAACTCATAGAAAACAAAACATTTAAAAACCTCTTAAAAAAAGCAAAACCAAAACCACAAGACTATTTGATCCCAAGGAGGGGGAAGCATCTACATAAGATTTTGTTACACATAAGTGGTCATTTTTCACTGTTAAAATTAAAGCTTTGGAGAAGGCTACAGAATATAAAACCTAAGTCATGCTTCCAAAGTGGTTTAAGATGATCCAGAATCAAGCTGAATATGTGATTACATCTAACACCAATTTCCATTATAAGTTTTGTTATATGTAATTAGAAACACTAATACAGTTGTGTAGCTAATATGTTACACTAGAAAGAGGTCTTAAAACACCATTTTTGAAACATACATAGGGCTTCATCCAGAAACACACAGGCTTTGTCTTTTGTGACTAACAATGTATGCTGAAACAACTCCTCAATAGCTCCAACGCTCCCCAAAAGGATTTTTGAAGTATTGCAAGCCTGGAAGTAAATTAATACCATGGAACTCTAAATTGTTCTGAACTCATGCATTATCTGAAGCAAGATATAAGCATAATCCAGTTTGTTTCCAAACAGCATGCTCACTCATGTTCTGAGTATCTTGGTTGTAATGAAGCATGTTTGCTCTCTTCTGAAGGTACATCTCCATTTCTTAGCTATTAGCATTAAAGCTAGTATTTAGCAGTTAGAACAACTTGGCATGCAAAAAGTTGAGTTAGTCCTCGTATGGGACTAATTTAAATATAGCAAGAATGGATATCTACATAAAAAAATATGCTCAATCACACATTATAGGCTCAATGAACAAATCACAAGATTAAGTTCTGTATCTCTAACTTCTATAGCAGATTAGACCTTAATGGCCCCTGCTGTCCCCAAAATCTACTCCTCTAAAATAAATAAATAAACCACCAAAAAACCCCAAACCACCACACCACAAAAACAAGATACAAACAAACTAAAAATACCACCAAAACCACGCACACCACACCTGACTCATCTTTCCATTCTGTAGTTCTATTTAAGAGGCTTAAGAGGGGGAGTAGACATCTTCCCTGTTACGATAAATCAAGTCTTCATTGCAGAGAACTTTTAAAACTCATTATCTGCAGCATTCAGGCATAAGAAAAGTGTCTAGCACACGGGCCCTGACTGTGTTAGATGTGCTTTCCAAGCTTCTATCTACAAGTTCAGTTCCCTTCTCATTTCTCAGGTCAGAAAGGGCTAACAGTACTTCAAAAAGGTAGCCCGTTCTCTAAGCTGGATAAGTTCTTTCACCGTGGGGGAGAATTATGGTCCCAAAGGAAGCTCCTTTCTTCTATTAAAAGGAGAAATTTTGGCTGCTGAGGGAGGCAGAGCTGTGAGAGAAGATTTTTAATGAACTTAAGTAGAAATTGCACGAATTAACAGCTGTGTCACTGGAGCAGGAGTCAGGATAGACATGCTCTATTCCTGGTTTTGTGACCTCAGGCAGATCGGGTTTACTTAATAATTTCTGCACTACAAGTAATTGGCAGCTGAAACATCTTGTAATGCAATACTCACATAGTTCTGTTAGCCATTTTATGTTGCTTTCAGTTTAGTAGCAAACAAGACAGAAGATGTCTCAGCCCTTCTGAAAAGATGAAGTGGAAAGAGAAGACAAAAACCCAGGAACTGATTTTCTGGGTGCCTGTCGTGGTTTAACCCCAGCCAGCAACTAAGCACCATGCAGCCACTCACTCACTTCCCCCCAGCGGGACAGGAGAGAATTGAAAGCATGAAAGTGAGAAAACTCATTGGTTGAGATAAAGACAGTTCAACAGGGAAAGCAAAAGCTGCGCACGCAAGCAAAGGATTCATTCAGCACTGCCCATGGGCAGGCAGGTGTTCAGCCATCTCCAGGAAAGCAGGGCTCCATTATGTGTAACAGTGACTTGGGAAGACAAACACAATCACTCAGAAAGCCTCTGCCCCTTCCTTCCTTCTTCACCCAGCCTCTTATATGCCGAGCATGACATCATATGGTATGGAACATCCCTTTGGTCAGTTGGGGTCAGCTGTCCTAGCTGTGTCCCCTCCCAACTTCTTGTGCACCCCCAGCCGTCCCACTGGTGGGGTGAGGAGCAGGAAAGGTCTTGGCTCTGTGTAAGCACTGCTCAGCAATAACAAAGACATCCCTGTGTTATCAACACTGTTTTCAGCACAAATCCAAAACACGTACTAGCTACCACGAAGAAAATTAATTCTACCTCAGTGGAAACCAGGACAGTGCCACATGCATGCACAGTGAGGAGCAAAAAGCAAACAGGCAGACAGCAAGAGAGAAGGAGATCCAAGAAGCAGGATTGCCCTCACCATACTGACCAAGCAAGGAATAGGATCCAGCTCATCCTATTTCCAGGCATTTCCCCTTTCACTGTGCCATGAAACCTTCTTCACCTGGTGCTGTTTCAGTGGCCTTCTGGCTGATACCTGAGGTTGTCCACTTTCTGTTTAATCCTTCACAAAGAATAATGACAAGCAACAATTACCATCTCCTCCTACTCAGTGTTTTCAAAAGACCTGAGGTGCCTCTTACATAGTTTTTAAGGTCACTTCAAAGCAATACAAAGTATCCAATGGTCAGTACTGCAGAATAAACTGAGATGGTGACATTTTTTAGAAATAAATAAGAACCACCTAAAAATCATCAAACACTTTAACACCTCAAGTCCAATAAAGTCACAGAACTGTCTAGGACTTGGCTGGTCACAACGTCAAGCATATTTAAGGAAACTAGTGAAGTATAACAAATTGTACATGCTATGGGTCATATCTCGCCTTCTGAAAGCAACATGGATGGCTTAAAGTTTGGAAGGGGGAAAAGGATTATTAATCCTCTATAATACTCTCATTACAAGACTATCAATCACTTTGCTATATATTATAAAACAGAGACTAGATCCCCAAAGCCTATTAAAATTTAGAAAGACCTTCTGCATTGTCTTCCCTTCTGGTTTTGCAGAGCCTTTCCCCAGTTGGTATTAACCCAGACAACCTGTCTCTTTGCATTAGCCTCAAGCTGCCTCTAAGCTCTCAGTGCACCCTGGGTAAAAGATTTCTGCTCTCATCCTACACCTTAACCAGAAAAGTTTCTAGTTCTAATGTCAATATTTTCTCTAGGTCAGGCTGATATTTGATATCTCTGCTTTCTTCATAAATGAAATTAACACTGCAGCAAGAAAAAGCCCTCTGAGTTTTATCAGTTTTGAAACATAAGTTCAAAAAAGGAAGTCTCAGGTGTCTTTTGAAAATGAAAGGAAAATATCCCAGCTATGAACTTTAGACAATTACTATAATTTTCAGTATATACTATAATTGCAATTCAAAAATCATTCTAATATTTTTCAGAAAGCTGCCCGTAAGTATTAGGATACATTAACCTCATTTGCTGCAAATAAAAAAAAGGCAGGAGAAACCAACAGCCAGGTTCCTACTGTGCTGCATCATGAAAACAGGTTGTACAGACTAAGAAATGTAGGATATTTGCAATAACCTCTGTTATGGAGAATTCAATTGAATAGAAGTTTCTCTTTCCTATTGATCTGCAAGTTGGCAGGGTAGATGTATGACATAAAAAGTTTGCTCTCTCTTTCCCCCTTCCACATATATATATGGGACTAAAGAACATGATAATCAAAGAGTTGGTTACAACATTCTTCTGATGAAGAATTACCTGATGCCAGCATCCCCTGTTGTACATGACATCTAGCTGAATTAGCAGGCAATTACCACAGTTCTCATGTGTGGTGTCCAGTATGCCATAGTGAAAATAAAAAGACAAACAACAACAAAACCCCACACAGCATTTCTCAGCTCTAACTTTGCTATGCAGAAAAAGGTGAACGGTCCTGTTTTGAGGTCAGAGAGGCATACAGCATATCCTCTGTGGTCAGGAATGGCCTCAGACAGCAACAACCCATGATTGGGAGAGCACAACTGAGAGCTGGGTGTCTCAGCACTGTGACAGCACACACACTCAGGACAGGTTAGCTCTTGTGCGCCCTAACAACACAGGCAAAAACCTCATGATGTGAAGCCCTCTCCTTTAGAGACACATCATCAGCTTCAACACCTTCAAAGGGGAGGAAAAGTAGTTCAAGTACACTTTTCCTACCCTTCCTGCTTATATATGCATGAATTTTCTACAAAGAAATCAGTCTTGGCTTTTCTAACAAACCAGAAAGGTTAAACCTCCTGTCTCAATGAGAAGAGGAAAAAAAAAAAAAAAGCTAGAACCAATAGATCACATGTATCACCTTCATTGTAAACACAAGCATGTTTTAGACAATGGACATTCTCCAGTCCTATTTTACTTCAGTAGTGTTTGCAAGAATTACGTAAATGTCTACCACTTCTCCAGTAACAATAAAACTAATATGAATCACACCCCATAATCAGTAAAACTCACAGTATCCTGGTACAATGATAGAAGCCACCTAGAGTGAAAGTTGTGGAAGGCAGGCACAGCCAGGAGACCCCGCACCCAAGGGCTTGTCTGTGGCATAAGCCAGGCTCAGCTGCCCTTCCTGCCTTTGACCATTCTTCACAACTACCACATGTTCTTTTGTACCATGAGTTTCCTTCCCAGAGGATGGAATAAAAAGATTACTTCAGTCAGCCCTTTTTGCACTTTAAGCCACCTGACCAGGAACATGCTTCAGTGGGTAGATGCTCTGGTTTCACACTTCACAAGCAAGCAAAACAAAGCAGCAACAAGCTCAATGTGTAAAGTTACACATCATGGAATAACGACACCTGGCTCATGCACCCGCTCAAGAAAACCTAGTATTACCCAAAAATATAAATTACTAGTAATATAACTTCTGCAAAGAGCATTTCTAGATCTACTTCTCAGTGCCTGGCAGGTCACGAGACATTTCTATCTCACAGAAAGAAATCAGCCTGACTTCTCTTGCTGACTTGAGGAAAGCCAATTCACAGTACCAGGAAACAGGAGCTACAAAAAGACCCATGAGAGTCTTTCTGTGGCAGGCAAGAGCTCTGCACACACTGTGGACTACAGAGCAGAAGGTAACTTCTCTTGGCACTGCCCATGTGCAGCAGCGGGTGAGGAGACCCCGGGTATCCTGGGCTGCCAGCAGTCCCTGCTGCTGGATGAGCAGCAACTGCCCGACACGTCCCTGGGCACCAGAGAGGGGAATGTCACATAACAGCAGTATCTGGGGAAAGAAATAGTCTGTTCAAGTGTGTACAAACCTGATTTCCTTCCTGATGTCCTCGTCTTTCCTCCCTTCAATAAGGTACCGCTTTATCACATTACTTGGCAAAGAGTAGCTTGTTCAACACAAAGGCAATTACCTTGATTTTTTCTGGGTGGGAGCTTAAACCAGCATTTGTTAGTGACCCCTGAAGTTCAAGTCGGATCCTTGTTGCTGTCAGCAGTGTCCTGACAGGAGATTAGAAGTTTGGTGCAGTAACAAGCAAAAACCGCGCTGCTTGCTCACTGTCTGCACGTCCAGTGACTGGCCAGCCTGCTGCTTCCACTTGCAGGGTAACAGACATTCAGGGCCAATTCAAGCTAAAGTTGAAAAACTGAAAGATACCAACAAGATTTCCTCCTTTCTTAACACAAAGGGCAGAAAGGCACTTAACTGAAGCAGCCACTTGACTTACCATAGCACTCCTCTGCCCTCAGATCACAGTTTAAGAAAGCAGCCTGGTATTACACTAAGAATGTAGCAATTATTTAACTGCTGCTCTGAAAAATGCAGACCCTTTTCCTGCACTTTAAACAGACGATTTCCTAACAGGAGACGAGACCCGACATCATGATTTCTTTTCATTGTTGAAATACTGATAAGGGTAAACACATTTAAAAGAAATTAGGTGTTATCACCAGCATGAGTAAATAGCATAGATGTCTAATACTCTGTCCTGTAACAAGCCATAGATTTTAGCTTTAGCACGTCATTTGTAATTGAGATAGTTTAGGAAGATAGAGAACACTTAAAACAGTCCACACAAAAATCTAGCAAAATAATAACCCATAATAAACAAGCTGCAATCCAGCTGTCAAGCTCTTTTTAAGGAACATGTAGGACTGGTCAAGGTTTTCAGCTTGCTATGCAGAAACAGTCTTCCCAGGCAAGCCCAGCAGGTGCTTACCCAGAGCTTCGCTCAAAGGCCAGAGAGCAGAACAGGAGTTCACTGAAGCCTGGGACACAGGGAAGCAAAGTGCTTCCATGTCCAAATTAAAAAGTTGCAACAGTGACAATGAAAGGTGTTGAGGTCAAAACAACACTATTTAACAGGATCAACTAAAAGAAATATTTTAGCAAACCTATATAGTCCACGTGACTACAAAAGGATGTTCCTTCAAATGGAGATAGCATACAGTGTGACTGAGCTCAGCAACATCAGCCCACTCAGCCAAAACCCATCACTGAACTCAGAGCCATTTCTCAAACTATTTGACAAAAATACCTCTCCTCCACTCCACTGAGCAGGTGGCTCACTCTGGAGTCCCCAACCTGATTTCATCCGTGGTTCTGCTCTCACACTTCTTAACCTGCTCTGGAGCTGTTTGGCTGCACGCCCTGTCACAGCGAGACACATATACATACGCATGCATGCTTCTTGCCAGTCAAGATGTGCAGCTTAGTAAGTACTACGCCATCTCCCACCAAATAGGGCTGAACCTCAACAAAATGCCAAACGGGTTTACTGGTCTAAAGACAAAAAATGTAGCCATTACAAATAAACCTTACACTTTTTCTGACGGAGAGGTTCAGGCTGATGGTGCGAGTCTCCAAGCCAGCCATCACTCTGCAAACGCTATTTCCCAAGAGGCAACAGATGAATGTACGCTGGCCTGTTTCCACCTCAGATTTATTGCACTCTAGGGAGAATAAATCTTAATACCTAAGAAAAAAAATCAATGTAAACTTATTACAAATGCATGGTTTATGAACTTATTTTTAGAAGCTGGTCAAAGTCTCAGGTTTTTTTTTTTCTTGGTTAAGTTTTGTTTCCTTTTTTCACCCCAAATATGCCAGTGATTTGACTAACAGAAAATCAGAGAAGACAGGAAGAGTTAGTTGAAAAAGTACCTCCTTCTTCCTGATATAAATGCTTTAATAAGGCAAAGTATTTCCTAAATATTGAAAAACCCCACAACCCAGTATTATTATATAGCAAAACAAAAGAGTTACATGTGCCTGCCATTCACTAGTTACAATACTTACTCCAAATTTTCATGGACTTGGAAACAGAGCTGAATGTGCAACACAGGTACTGATGGAGGAATAAACATAAGCCACAGCTTTTCCTTACTACTTTACACACCACATCAGGCATCATTCCTGCCCCAAGTCAGGCAAGAGGCACCAGGCACCCTGTGTTGCTGCTCAGGGATTGCCAAAGGTTTGGTGTGGAGAAGGGGGCCTCAACCAGAAAAAGAGAAGAAGGACCTGGAGATCTGAAGTCTCTGCCTGCTCTCCCAGCTCCAGGCCCACCAAGACACCTCCTCACATTTCCCATCTCTGAGCAGTTACTGCTCCTGCAGCCATATTTCTAAGTTTTCCTCCTTATAAGCCTCCCTTTGCCATCCATTCATTTAAGGCAAACACAGCAATTTCTGCACCAGAAATTGCTCCAGGGCTGCACCATATTTGCAAAACAAACCTTCAGAAGGAAAAAAGAAAAAAACGCTGACCACAAACAACTCTGCCTCCTCAGAAATACTCGCCCTCAATTCTTACAATGTATTTTTCATGCTGCATTTTACCAAATCAACAGGCTTAGAAAGAGAGTTGCGGTTGCCATTCTGTTTGTGCAATTTATTTTATCCAGTTGTATCACTTTCTACAGTTGCAGCACCATATTCCGCTGGAAGAAATGCAGCATCAGTATTCTTAACCTCAAAGGAAGCTTAGGTTAAAAAGCCCTCTACTGAAACCTGTTTTCTCACAAGTTCACTGCACTTCATAACTTGTCTTTCTCCTCCATGTCTCAGAATACTTGCATTGATTATTCAAGCCATAATTAGCTCCATACCTAATACTGTCAAACAGTGAAATTCTAGAGATATTTGCTAGTTTTATATAAAATGCTTTCTCTTTCTGCTGACAGTAACAGTGCTCACTAAACTCTTCATCACCCGATATAATCAGAGAATTGTCTTCAAAGCCTACGTTTAGTTAACTAAGCTTACAAATTTGCATGCACTTGGGTGTTCTTCAGGCAAAGAAGAACATGTAGTTCTTCTTCCAAAAATTTTACAGCACATATCATTCCAATCACTTTACTTGGGGCGAAAAAAGAAAGAAAAAATAAGCTATTGAGTAGAAGAGCATGAATGGTTCCAAATTTTATAGAATATTAAAATTCTTTTCAGTATAAAACTCAATGTAAAAAAAAGAGAAAGATCAGAATTGAAAAAGTAAATTGCATGCAAACTTCCCACTGATGGCAACTGAAGAATAAAACACACAATTATATGACACAGAGAAGGTTAAGAGGACAAAAGAATGAATTGGGTCAACATGAAAAATTGAAGGAAAGACAAATTCGGAACTGATGTCAGGCCACACATTTTAATTGCGGAACTGCATGCCAGATATTAACACAGAGCTGGGGTCATTCAGAGAACGATCAAAGGGCACTTGGGGGACATTGGGCACTGGGGTACAGCAACTTTTACAGAAAATCTTACTAGTCTTTACTTAGTCGTACTATTGCTGTGTTATTTGAAACAGCTAGCATGAACTGTGGTGCTCCTTTAGGGGGAAAAAAAAAAAACCAACCACAAAACCCTAAAAAACCAAAAACACAGAAAGGAAGAAAATAGTTTTACCATTGAAGTTGTCAGTCATAAGCAAGAAAATCTACAGGCATTCGAAACAAACTGCCCCTTTGGAACTGAGGTCACCTTGTCAATATCAATCTTCTCATTTTGATGCACATTAAGAGCTATTCAAGTGTCCCCTTTTATCCTATGACTGTGAATTGACCTTACTGACACTGCTGAATACAATATGGTCATTTAAGGATGTGGTAATTATTGGTAACTGCACTAACTAAGTTAGTAGCACACAGGGCATATTTGCTCTGGCTTCTATTGCCACCTGGCCTTTATTTTTAGAATAAATCTCTTATTTTATATGCCTTAACTCAAACTATATTCACATCAGTTCCTTATTTACAGTTATTTTCCATTGGACTCCCATGACAACTTACACTACAAAGGAGTATTTTTTCACCTGAAAAAAAGGTGTTGCTTTACAAATTTTAATTAAGACTATAAAAGCTCATCCTAGTCAAATACCTTTAGTCTTCCAACCTTATCACAGCACTATTCTGCATTCTCTATCTTGAAATATTACATCAAGACACTGCTTGTCTCTTGCTGCACTAGTATTATCTTGCCATTTGTGAAAGTGAAGGGCTTACTGGAAAGAAAGGCACATCTATGAAGCTTTATTAATAGTATAATATACGTGCCATTACATCATGATGCAATGTGCTTGCTAAACTTCAGCCCTTGAACAGAAGCACTCAGTTTGCCTGCATGCAGGGTAGCACCAGTTTAATGACCTTAATTTAGGTATAACTATGTGTGTAGGACCCACTTATCAGTTTAAAGTATGGAAGGAAACAAAGTCTATTCAACAACATTTTAACATATGATCCATGCACAAAAATATGACCTTAGAGAGGCTTGAAATGCAATGATAAAAAACACCCTCACTGTGAGTGACTGTGTTGCTTTGTATGAACTTCTCGATTATGAATGGCAATTCTCGAAAGGGAATACTTTGTGTGCACTGCTACCTTCAGCATGGTATTAAAATGCTCTTTGTCAGTTCACATTTACTCCGAGAAAAACACTTGCAAATGAATCGAACAAGACTTCTGTCAAAATACAACAGAGGAACAACCACAGCTGGGTCGAGAATAAGACCTCCTGCCCTGCATTGCAGCCTGTCACTACAGAGGTGACACAAGACGCACCCCAGCGCCTCTGACACACACCAGCTCATCAGAAGCAAAACCCACCAAATTGCAGTACCCTTTCTCTGGGATCGTGCTCCACTTCTAAAGCAAATCCAAAGGTAAAACAGCATGTGTCCAAGACTCAAGACTGGGACATGCAGGTGCCCAAGATACATGCTCCTTTCTGCATGATTTCCAAGCAGCTGCAGCCTTGTGAGCTCAAGATGTGGCCTTGCCAGGAGGACACCGGTCAACCTGAGCACACACGCCAGCTGCTGCCAAACACATGCCACAGCACTTCCTCATGCAGCAGCTTCCTTCAGTCTGAAATCAGTTTTACTGACAAAGATATATAATGTGATCACCATAGAGATGACTTTGTTAAAAAAAAAAAAAAAATCAATAGTAACTTGGGCTGGAAAGGGACCTTGGAATTGATTTGAAGATGACATGCTGGGCTTCGGCCCAAAGCAGAGATCCTGGCCAAACAGAGTCTAATGCTTTTAGAGTTCATTTAAAGATGACCCCAATTAAATTTCCAATTGTAGGAGCCTAAATCACTCCCAGATTGTTTAGAAACACTGCTAAGAAAAAAAAATCCCAGCACAAATATCCTTCTGAGGTTTGAGTTCAACTTAATAAATTTTTAATCAGACCTTGTATATTCTTCCATGCTTGTTCACTTTTGTTGCTATAGGTTGTCACATTCTGTTAACCCAGAGGATCAATAAGGAGGCAAGCTTCCCCGACAGCTTGCAAACACTACTGTTTCCTTCACACTGTTTCCATTCAGCGCTACTTCTGCCACAGATAAACCCACATTTTTCAAGTTATTTATTTTCCCCAAAAATAGATACAAAAGCAAGGAGAAGGCACAATATTCCACCTATTTAAAATATCTCACCTTGTTTTGCCATATCACAAGCCAGACTCAAGAAGTTACCTGGCTTTAGAGGCTGCCATACACACATCCCTCCAAACCACAGCTGTCCCATCACATCAGATTCATCTGCAGTGCAGTTTTACCTGCAAATTGTGCCAGCAGCGTTTGCTTTGCAACTGTGTGAAAAGTGAGAATACGCCACATGCTAATGACCCATCAAAAGGTCACTGAACCTGGCCCCACCATGAAACGCCACTATATACATCTAGAGAAAGATTTGGAGCACCAGGAACGCAGCAGTGATGAAAAACATCTTCATCTGCTACTCAGAGTATTTCAGCAGCTCCAGCAGCCTGAACTGTACCTTTGCACAGTTCTCAGTGACAAAGTCCTAGTGCTTACCTGAAGTGTGGCTCTACAAAGAAAAGGGTGATAGGGTGAGCAGGGAGGGAAAAGGGGAAATAAAGGTGAAGAACACTTTAAAGTGAGTCTTACTCACTTTGACTGTGGCTTCAATTGTGTCTTGACAAACAATTAATGCTAGATTTTCACACTACCACTCAATTTGGCAGAACATATTTAAGACAATATAAAACACAGATCGGATTTCAAATTAGCAAGATCACCAGTGAATTATATGATGAGAATGAGTGCAAGTCTGTGCTGGCATCAGGCTCCGGCATGCCACCTGGTATTCCAGATTGCACTGATCCCAGCCTATGCTGATCCCACCACCTGCCGCATTGCAAAAATGCCTCTTCTGCAATACTGCAAGGCTTTCTGAGCAGCCCTCTTGGAGGGAGAGCCCTTCTGTTTCCAAGGTCACCCACATTTCCAGAAACAGCCTTGCAGAAAGGCTGCTCGACAGGATCGGACCTTTATTTGCATCTCAGCACTGGAAAAACCGTACACCATATTAGCCTGCTGACTGACCAATGCGCCTGACACTGCACTCACACTCTCACGACCAGGACTACTTTCTCATGCCCATTCTGCTCATTGAGAGCAGCTATAACTCCTGGAGACAATCCACAACAAGCACTCCCACTACAAAGCAGCATGCATGCTTCTGCTCAAATTAGCTTTTCCTTACTACCTCAGTGCTACCATAACTTCACTGCATACAGGATTGAGCATCCATTCTGAACATTAAAAAAAAAGGAAGGTAGTCATTGTACCCGCACTGCTCAACAGATAAGTAACCCTTATGGGCCATCTGCCTTTCACTCCTGTTGAGCCAGTTTGCACAACAGCACATCCCTGTTCCCTGGTCACCGCTGGGGCCAGACCATGAACCGAAGCCCACCCAGACCTGCCCCCACACACCTTAGCAAGCCCTGTTTGCTGAGTTGAGGGCATCTCGTGCTGTATCATCTGACCAAGAAATAGAACTTCTTAAGTGTGAGCAAATTTCCTACCCCACAAACTACCCAGGGGAAGGTCCTATATGTTGCTGTATTTAACTCCAGATAAATTTTTAAGTCCAAACAATAATGAAATTATCAGCTGTATAGCAGAAAATGTCAGAGGCCTGATCTACACAGATGAGCAAAGAGGAATCATGCAAGGGCCCAGCTCAGCTTCCCCACAGAAACCATACTTTTATCAGAAACAGGTTACCACTATTGTGACACACAGGCAGCTCTGCATGGCTATTTATCCTCTGAAACACTAACAGCAAAAAGCTCCAGGGGTGAGGACTGAAGAAAAACAGATAGAGCCTGCAAACCTTGCCCAAGGCCCCTCCAGGAGCACTCAGAGGGACACGGCACACAATACCTGGTGTCCCAGCCCTTACCACCCCCACAGGAAGACACAGCCAGCTGAACCCCACACTAAAACACAAAGCTCAGCAAACAGCACCATC
The DNA here is from genome assembly GCA_013400195.1 of Aramus guarauna. Taxonomy (NCBI): domain Eukaryota; kingdom Metazoa; phylum Chordata; class Aves; order Gruiformes; family Aramidae; genus Aramus; species Aramus guarauna. The sequence continues at coordinate 496,758 of VXBL01006975.1, read as the reverse complement.
TGCAAAATCAGCCCAGCCTATCCATCCCCTTGCACCACACATAGCAAGTACCAAGACGGAAACAAAATTCATAACACACGTGGCCTAGAAAGCCTCTTGTTTACATTAGCCAGTAGCTTCTAAGGAGACTTCTAGCAACACTAGAAAATCAGTAGTGCAAAGGAACCTTCTCACTTACCTGATTTCACCACCATCCTCCACATACAGCAACTGTTGCAACTCTGCTCAACTTTTATAGGGACCAGCTTCTGCCACCTGATTAGAATGCTGAAACACCTGCAGAACAAGGTGTAGCAGATCAGTTATCACTCACCTTAATAAGAAAAACCTGTGTCCCACCTGCTAGACCACAGAGCCCTAGCAAATTTTCTGGCATCAAGCTGGCATAACAGCAGGGAGGGGGGACAAGGGACTACCAGGGACACCCAGAGCCTGCCTGGGTGAGGTGTGGAGCTGGCACACCAGCTGAACTCCTCGGGCAAAACAAGCACAAGAAAGCTAGAAGTGATTTGTAAAAAGATTGATGGAAGGTCTGGTTGTATACTGGAGGTGAAAAAAGATACACAAACTGGAATAAAACCTGCTGTAATTAAGTTAAATCATTATGATTTTTTTTAAAAACACACACATTTTAACTGATAGGATGAAGATATGTGGAATTACTGCTTTGTGTCTCACAGCTACAATGTTCTAAATCCAGTACCAGGAACACTAAAGCACATTGTCATACCATTGCTCTGTTTCCCACCTTGGCAAAAGGAGATAATTTATGATCGCTCTGCTATTAGAGTAGCTTAAAGGCTTCTTACACTAACACAAGTAAAAAACATCGAGACTCTTAGAGTGAAGGTAGAATAAAAATGCAAAATATATTAACTCTCCACATTAGCTGTGGCTGGAAGGAAAATAGGAGGCTCAGCAGACTAATTGCTTTACTCAGTATAGCAAATTATCCATTCCAAAAGGCAACTAGTGGCATGAAAATAATAAGTGAATGTTGGAGGGCATTAGCAGAGGTGCAAGAATTCCCTACCATTAACAATGCTAGTTTATGCTTTTAAATTTACAGCAAATTAGCCATACCTTTCTAAAGCTTATCAACACTTCTCTCACGAGAAATTAAACCTTGAACCCTAAAATAGTAGCATCTCTGCCATTTCATAATAACAATCCTTAGATGAGCTAAACTAATACTTTTCTGTAGCGGTTAGGAAAAAACACTGACTCAAATCATGCAACAGTAGCTTTGAAGGTACAAGTCCACTTATCCTTGCCTCTCCTAATGCATGCTCATTTGCTTCAATGAGAACATTAAGATTCAAGAGCAGCCAGATCCGCTTCACCTGCTCCACTTTACCAGAGAGGCCGCTTTGGCGTCGCATCTGAAGCCCCGGGCACCCAGGCTGCCCTCAGTGGGACACGCTGGGCACACGGGGCCAGGGTACGCTCCAGCCCACGGCACGGATGTGCCTTCAGGGCCCCTGTTCGTGTCAGCGAGGTGGAGGAGCAAGGAAGGCTCTCGGAGAACATGTTATGGGTTTCAATGGAGTAAGTTACTTGATACTGTGAAACAGGCAAAGAGAAATCACCAAGAGGCTGGGACAGGTTCTGCTTTATACAATTAGGCATAGTTAAATGAAGGGCACATTTCCTTAATGAGCCCTTTTACCCCTGTAACAACAGGATGAATTATATCCAATCTATATTCCAGTTCACTACTTGAGAAGATTAAAATGGTATCTTTTAGTTTTGCGGAACTGAAAGGCTGGATCACTATCTTTCCCACTTGCAAAGCCTCTGGGACGAACAGGCATCGCTCCATCTGGGAGACAAAAATCTGCCCTTCCAGCTGAGACCATAACCCCCAAGTATTGATCAAACGTCCACCTCCCTTCCACATAATAGAATTTCCCAGTGAGCTAATTGTTTTTACTTCTTTCATCTCCATAAATGAGGTGAATGGCAAGGGCAAAGAACAGAGAATTAGCTCTAAGTGTTCTTGGCTTCAAAGCAAGAGGAGACAGAGCTTCCAGATTTTGGAGAGTGTCGTACAGTGTTTATAAAGCACTGTGGGACTTTCCAAATATCTGAACTTAGAATTGCTTCAGCTTAGGACCAGGCTCGCCTGCATTGCCCAAGGGTTGATGCTTTCTACATCTGCCATTACAGTTAGGCAATGCCACTTGTGGGTCAATGATGGCCTTAATTCATCCTGTCCCTCCAACAGTGACTGGCACTCATCCACAGCTCCTAAAGCACTTTGCACAAATGCATGAAGCTTCACAACAGATGTGGAAGCAGGCAAGTACCACAGTGCATTTCGGTGCCTCATCCTCATTACCATCTGCCTGCGGTGACAGAGCTGAACGGCACCTCCTGCCCTGCAGCCCCGCGTTGTGAGAGTGTGAGGCAAGGCGGAGTTGCAGCAATGCAGATTTGTGCATGCAGACACACACCAACATCAGGTTTACAGAAGGAAAAAAATGAACCACCAGCAAAGATGTGAGTGGCAGAATTATAACCCGGCTCTCAGGAGAAAAGTCAGTTCTTTGGCTTTCCTTCCCACAGCAGCAGTGACTCTCCAAGGCCTGGCCTTTAGCTCCCCTCACTTCCCCCACCCCCCACATGTGCACATGTCCTAAATCAAGGCTTTCCCCTGTGCAATACTGCAGTTTCCCACAGTATAAAAACCCTATAGCCCTCCGTAGTGTCTCAGCAAAATAATATTTTATAGCATCGTTATCACAGGCAGAACTATTAACAAGGATCAGGAATGATGCCCTGAGACAGGCACTTCCAGACTTCTGCTTGTACGGGTGAGGAATAATTAATTTGAACTCTTCACAGAGTTACTTCCCAGATTTTGGCAACAACTAGAATTGAAAAGAAATCCTGCTGCTGGTATAAACAGCAAGGGCAAAACTTCAGTTCTCCACCAGAAAGGTTAATAAAACCAACCCACCTCAACTTCACATACAGCACAACAAGCACATCCCATACTTTTCCATCTCTGAGTCCCAGCCCTGTGAGACTAGCCGCCTGAATACCAGCTGCAGGTGGTGAAGCCTCTGGCACGCGCAGGGCTATCGCAGCATCTGCTTTACAGCCCTCAGGTCATAACTGGGTCATCACTGCCCATGTACAAGACAAGGTGGAGAAGTCAGAGCAGGGCTGAGGCTTTGGGAGGTCTCAGCTCAGTTATGGCCTCACCAGACCTCGCTCCTGCCAGTCAGCAAGGAGGAAGCTAATGCCAGCAGCCACCTCTGCGGGGCAGGGGGAGGAGAGCCCTCATCTAGGGGGCTGCCAAAAAGCCAGCAGGTGGAAACACTTTTACTGTCTCCCAATCGGGGCAAAACAAAACTCAGTGCTGGAAGTCTCAGCAGTTTGCTGTTCCTCCCTAAACACTGAGGCTAAAGCTGTAAAAACCGGGTTTGCAGTCTGGGAAGATGCTTTTTAAGCCAAGCTGTGATTTTTGTGGAGTTTGTAGAGACCACCTCTCAAGGAACAGAAGAGACCTAGCAGACATTACAGCTCTCAAAATGCATGCGGTACCCTGTCCTCAGGGACCAGCCCCCATTAACCAAAAGCTACAAGGTCAACAGTAGCACAACATCCAACATCTGTAAATGGATTCTGCAAAGCAAAATTGTTATGGGAATCTTCCTGACACATCTACATATGTTTTCCCTGCATTACTGCCAGAAAGGACACCTTATAGAATATAAAACTACCCAAAAACATATGCAGCTCAACTCTGGGAGTAATTTTTGAAAGTCTGTTCCTTCCTGGATGCGAGCAAAGGTTATTATGTGTCTAGAACAGATATAGTCTAGACAGACGGAGCATCATGGGGGGAGCAGGACTGAACTCACGATCTGTTTGTTTCCAGAAGAGCCTTTTGTAATGAACTTTGTAAAAAGCCTTTTTGTAATTCCAAGTGAATTAAATTGCTTAATATAGCACTGGGATAAACAACTTATTGACAATTAGATTTTTAAAATTGCTTAAACAATGAATGTTGGAAACAGATGAACAAGCAGGAAAAATTGGATAAAATAATTTTAAAATACATACATTTCAGTAGGCTGGAAATTAATTGTCTTCAAAAAAAAGTGGCTTTAATTTAAATCATATAAGCAATCCCATCAAAGTCAGGGTTTTAATATTTTCAGGAATAAAGATCTCAACCTTTCTTTTCAAGCTATGACCAGTGTCAGATCACAGAATCATCTATCAAGATTCTCAATAATCCATCTCTTTCCCTGTGTTGATTACTGTCCGTAATGAACAATGTGCCCTAGAAACTATTGCATGATCTGAAGACCTCTGAATCTTTAGCTGTCTGCAGCCTTGTAAGATTTGCAGCCTCTCTTGCTAATTTTTGAAAGAGCATTTAACACTATGAGCACATGCTAAAACTTGTGCATAAAGGAGAATTCCTATAACATAGTTGTGGTTTTGTCTGGCATCAGATATATATTAACAAAAGCCAAACAACAAAACCAAACCAAAACAAACAAAAAAACCCAAACCAAACCAAGCAAACAAAAACCAACCAAAGAACAAAAACAAACAAACAACCAAAAACAAACCAAAAAACCAAGAAAGGAACTTAGGATCTTACAGCCAAACCAGAGGATGAGAAGATTTGAGACAACATTAGCAGGCCTGATGAGACTGAAGTGATTTTCAGCTCAAGATCCAGATAATGTTCTTTTAACCTGTCTGTCTCTGTGTGACTTAACTCTGTCATGCCACAAAAGCCATGTTCTTCCTCATGCACTGAAATGCCAGGTTAGGTGCAAATCCCAGAGGGAAAATACCAGCACATTTCCGTTCGGTCCCAACTATAATATATCGCCTTACTAGCCTGCCTTGTCCCTGGCACTGCAGATTTACCCCTTCCCCCATCCATATGGAAGGAGCTCCAGCAAGGCAGAGTAACCGGATTGTGATCACTCTTTTAGCTCTTTCCCATGACAAGGCGGTGGGACTTCTGTCTCGAGGTCCTACCAACTGCTCTTCTCACAGGGAAACAAGAAAAATATTTGTTCAGACAATTCAAAGAAAAAACCTACTGCAAATATCCAACTTGTGCTTGAGTTAACCTTTGAGTGAGCCAGTCTTTACCTTGTTTTGCTTACATTCAGGATATAATCTCCTACATAAAAAAAATCTTGGGAACTCCTTCACAGAAATTATCCACAGATAATTTAAAATAAGGCTTAAATGGCAATCTGTTTATACCACAAAAGGTGGAATTAGTAAATGAATGATACTGTAAATAATTCAACTAGCTTTTAATATTTAATTGCTATGGATCATAAGTTTGTTTCATAGTTCCTATGAAATCTGCCCTGAATATTAAGTAAGAAATTATTACAATAGCATTTTTCAAACATCTGTGTGTGAATGGTGATTGCACTGAGCATGAGGGGCTGCAGCCAGTTTAATGAAGCAGTAAAAGTGAAAACCGGGTCAATGAATTTGCTCCCTCCTCTGCCTCCCCATGAGTTTTTGCCAAGACAAAAACCCACACTGAGTTGCACCACATGGCAAACTGGAGCAGAGAATTGATCTGAGTCAAAAGTATCTCCTCTGTTTTTTTTTCCTTTAGACACCACTGATGAAGGAAACCAGCAGCATTTACTTGAGATTACTATCCAAATGCCCACATCCTTAGTCCATACCCTGAAACCCTGGGTTTGCACCTAGGAAACTCGGCTTTTAGTAACAGAAATTCAAAGCCAAAGATCCACGTGCTCCAGACCCCATCTTCACAGATGACCCGTTTCAGGTTCACAGCTAAGTTTTCTCACTGCCCAGTAAGTTTTCAGGACAACAGTCTTCCAGTGCAGGAATTTAGGAACCTCCAAAATAGGAAAACATAACCCAGAGAGAGGAAAGAAAAAAAAAAAACCAAAACCAAAACCACAACTACAACAACAAAAATCCAAACAAACAAACAAAACAAATCCAACTATACCCAGCAATATCTTGGGGAAAAAGAAATGGATGAAGGCAAAAGTTGTGGATAGCTCTTTATCTGATTTTATACAATCAGCACAGAAATGCTTTATTATCCCCTACAATATAAGCAATATTTTTAGTACTATATAGAAGCAAATATCTTTTTTGTACTAAAGAAAATTAATTTTAACCTATTTCCTCTGTTTCCTCCATGAAGGCAACTGCTTAATACATTGATCTTCCATGCATTTCCATTTTCTCCACCAATACCTTTCTTATAATTGGAATGAGCTGCTCTATTAAGCTTCTTAATAGATTCTATGTTTTCAAAACCCAATAACTTCAGTACAATACATTAAAATAGACAACAAATTAAGCTTGGTGTTTGCAAATGTGAGGCTCCATCAAGAGTGACCTTTAAAGCTACAGCAAGGAGGCTGTTTAAAATTGGTTGCAGAGAAACCGGTGTCTAATATGTCTAATTGCATTAGTTTGTGTCAATGCTACAACACCCTGAGACTCTTTGCAAACAGTTTGTTGGTGGCCAGGAACAAATCACAGTCCTGATGTGAAGCTGCAACAGGCATGTGCAGGTGTCAATGAATTCACTTAGAAGTGTGGGTCCACAGCGGTTGTGAAAAAAAACCCAGGACCTCTGTATTTAGCTGCACCACCTAGCACAGACACAGCCTAGTTTGAGCAATGAAGTTAAGACTGGTCTTAGCTTTGTACATGCAAGCAACACTGAGCATTACACGCAGCACAAAAATATTTTTAGTCTAATGTAGTTAATTATATCAATTGAATCCAATAACTATGCTGCAATATCACATTAACTTAGTTAGAAATACAACATGAATGGAGGTTTTATTTGCAAACCATTACAAAGATGTAATTCCATTTTAAAATAGCAAATTATATAAAATAACTTTCTCAAAGCTGGTTAGCCCCAGTATGAATCCTACCTCCTCCCACAGCTGTACAGCCAGCTACCTTCACATGTATTTCATACCACCTCTCAAGTCATCCAGAGAGGAGTTTTCCACCACAAGTAAAGCACAAAGTGACCCAACAACATGTGGCGAGAAGTCTCAAACACACAATGAGCAACTGGAGCCAGGGGATGGGACGCCCCAACGGACACTTTGCAAACTGCCGGAGCAGGTATTTGCCAGATACCCACCCCACAACCCAGCCTCTAGGACAGGGCATGGACCACATCTGCTCCAGCATGTGGAGCACCAATTCCAGCTTGAAAGCATACTGAAGCAACACTAAGAGTCAGGAGTAATGAGGTCTAATCCTTGTAAAATAACTCCAGGTAGTTAACCCAAACCAGAAAATATTTGTCTAGCTTTATGCTTCCTAGGAAAAGTTTTACTTTAAAAAGCCAGCTCCCAGCTGCTCTTCACCTACCATTAGCCTTTGCTAACCCTTTGCATCTCAGCTGTCTTTAGTTCCAGTTCAAAACCACACATGGCCTGTTGCTTTGCAATTTCGGTTTCTCTCCCAAGTTACACGTTTCTGCAGCCTTGTAGGCTGAACCCTTGCGGTTGAAATCCCCTTGCTCACGGGCAATTAGCATCCTCTTCTAGGTGAAATACTTTGGGGTACAGTTCATTTTGCATTACCCCACCTGGAAGACTCTTACAACCAGAAGATTTATTTTTTTTTTCTATAACATGGAAAGCATTGTACAGAAGACTTTGCTTTTGTTACAGTTTTCATGTTTGCCTAGGGCTTAATCGCAAACGAGACTGCTAATTATTTGTACCTCCCGCAGCGCTGACCAGGTTTATCCACGATAAGAACAGTTCAGCCCTTGTTCCACCACCTGCCAGTGCAAGACTGCTGCCAGTAACTCGGGCTTTGTTTGCAGTTGATGAGGAGAAGTAAATATTGGTTTTTGTTGCACTGGGGGTGGCAGCAAGGGACAGAGCCTGTGGGGCAGGCTTTGGCCTCCTCTCCCCTCATGGCCCAGGCAAGGGTGGAGCACAAGTGGCGGGAAACGGGTTTCTGAGGACAGGGTGCAGGCATTTGGGGGTTTAAGTAACTTTGGGGGTGACTGAATGCAGTGTGAGGCCCTCGCTTTCTCCAAGGCCAGCAGCTTTCCCCGGCTGGGAAAGTTCAGGGGTGCCGTGGCAGCACCACGGAGGTGCGAGCTCTCGGTTCAGCGCCATCGCCTCAGCACTGACCGCTGCCCTGGCTTACCCCAGGGGGCAGAACTAAAACAGCCTATGTTAAAAACAGGCCAAAAGCACTATCAGAGCTTGCTGTTACTACTAAACCCAAGGTTTTATTTAATCTTTCCGGACGAAAGACAAGTACCTTTGCTACTAAGACTGTGGTAGCTCTCATCACGTTCAGTATTAACATCTCTCCCAGCTCTGCAAAGGCTGCAGCACAGTTGTTATTTTCAGACAAATACAGCGATGATTTCAACCGCTGTGTTGCGAACCAGAAGATTCACACGGGAGCAGCGGGTGTCCACAGCCTTCCCCGCAGCCCTTGAGTCACGGCCCAGGAACAACCAGCTCTCCCTCCCAGCGTCCTGGGGCCAAAGCGGGGCCAGGCTCAGCTGGCACCATGTGCCTGACCTGGTTCTCTCTCATCAGTTTCCAAAATAAAGTCAGCACTGCAAGAGATTGCATAACCTCTGCCTTTCCTGTAGCAGGGCTCACAACGCACACCGGCTCCTACCTACAGCCTGCTGCATATTTAACTGCTTTTATTGGGGGGGGGG
>VXBL01006975.1:457526-488001 GCA_013400195.1 Aramus guarauna | reverse complement strand
GGGGTGTCAGTTAAATTTACAGAATTTTCTCTCCCTTTGGAAAGGGCTAAAAAAGTAAAAAACCCCAACCAAACCAACAAACCACAAAATAAAAGTATAATCTAGAACAAATATCTCATATAATCTTTGCAAGTGAAACATTTTCACACTGGGTTGGGTCTCTGAGTAGTTTTCTCCACAACAAAAACAAGACTGAAGTCTACTATTTCCTCGTTTTGTTTTTGGCAGAGCTATTATGAACAAACTAGATCAAAATTATTTTTCATTACATATAAATAGCAGATGTAAAACCTTAAGTGCTGCAGTGGCAACTTCTCAACTGCTCAAAGTACCACAACTACTTGTCACACTTGAATGCATGGAAGACACAAACAGCAGCACTTAAGATGGAAGTTTGCTCACGACAGCATAAAAAAAGGGATTAATAGGAAACAAATCCTTGATGGCTTAGATTTTAGACCTAGCCTAGCGCAGTATGACAGAAGAGGAAACAACCCTGCAGAACAAAGTCACGGTGGACCACTATGAAGCACTCTCTGGGGCAAAAAAAGCCAAGACCTTTGTTGTAAATCTCTGAAAGCAGCGGTTGTCTATTCAGCAGAGAATCTTCAATTATTTAAACATAAATCACGTTTTCATATTCACATGACCTCAGCTGAATCTGACAGGGAGGGAAATTACTGACAAATTGAGTCAGGCTTCAGCCTAATATCACATAGGCAAAGATGGATGCATTAGAATTTCAGTATCAGTTCACAGAACATTATGAGATTAATTAAGGAAATACTGAAATGCTAAATATTCACAAAAAAAGTCTACAAACCCATTTAGCAGAAAGCTTTTGTGTGAGGCAGCCTGATCCCACACGGGATCTCCCATCCGAGATAGCAAATATTACTACAGTGCAATAATAATGAATTTTAGCTTGCTGATAAAGAATGAACTCATTCAGGAAGGAGACCTAGAAATTACTGATGTTATCTGACCCACTGCCTGTTCAAAGATGAAGTATTAAAAATACATATGTCCCAGTAACTATTTGATGCCATATATGGCATAACAAAAATAAATCCCTCTGCTCTTCCAACAGAATCATTGTTCAAAGCCTCTTGTCATGCCAAGAAAGATTTTAACTCTCTATCAATTTAACAGGACTGGAACCATCTACTCCCTCTCCTCTCCTTTAATCTAACACTATATCATCAAACCAAGCTGCCTGGACATAAGAGGACATTCCCAAAGGAAGCAATTTACTCCACCTGTGCTTACCTCACAGAAAATCACCAAGTAGTTACAAACGTTTGGGAAGGGCCTGATGCTGCTTGTCCAGAATGTTGCAGTCATTGAGGGATCTACTGACAGCCCCAGTGTGCCAAAACTGGTCAAGTAACCGAAGATCTGGATGGAACACTATTTTGAAGATCTCTTTAGTATCTAGTGAGAAGTGAAAAACCTGAGATGCTTTCATGCAGGACCAAGCACAGGAGAAGCTACTCTAGTGGCACCTGCTAGCAGCTACATCAAAGCTAGAGAATCCAAGACTCCTCCCCAGTAACAGCTGGTCTTCTATGCCTTTTAATAGAAGATTTGCCAAGGGCAAAATTTAGGCAATGGCTCAAAGTACCACCACCACAGGAACGCCTTCAGAGGCATCCAGATGAGTTCTTTCTCCCACAGAAGTCCACTAGCACTAAAACAAAACACTGACAAACAAACAGTATTCTGTAATTGACATGAAAATACTTTATTGGTTAGATAGAATGTGCAATATGAATAGAAATATACTGAAATACAAAGTCCTCCAGAATATCATGTAGAAAAACCACAATCCATCTTATCCTTCTACATCTTATTTATATACATTGCTGAATGTATTCAAGAGCGGGAATAAGGTCATATTTGCATTTTTTTCTTCTCTTGAATGCACGTCTAGTGGAGTCCAAGGCCTTTTTGTTTCTTGAACAGAAAATTGCACAGCTACCCTATTTCATCATCTGGCCTGAGATCTGATGAAATTTTACATACTCTTCTCTCCCTTGTTAGATCCTTTCAAGCTTGACTTCTGCCTCTTTTTCTCCCGTTGTCCCAGTATGCGATAGATTTTTTTCTTAGCCTCCTTTTGCCTCTTGAATTTCTGTTCATCCTCCTTCTGCTTAACTTTGAGATATTCTTTAAGCTGTTCCCGATGTTTTACTTTGGCTTTCTTTATCTTGTAATTATTCACTGTACTCAAAGCACTGAGTAGGGCTGATATCTGAAACAGAAAATAGAGAATCAATATACAAACAGTTTGGTTTTGGGGAGCAAGAAACAGTCTAACCTCAGCAGAGAGCAATACAACGAATCAGAGATTCAAGACAAGTTCCTAATTATTTCTGTACCTGTTACTCAATTTCTAAAATGGTTTAATTATTTATCTTGTTAGGAAGTTAATAAAAGGTTTAATTTTTGTGAACTCTGATTTTGGTTAGATACTATTTAAAAGGCTGCGCCTAAATGCTACTACCGAACACTTAAACAGCAGTTTGCATCTTGCCTTTGCAAGCGCTCTGTAATTCTCAATTTTGAAGCAGAGTCCTCTCTTTGTTAATAATGTATAGCAATGACAAGTCAAATACAAGACCACGGCTACCAATTTAAGTCACCCATAACGTGAGAGCACTACACCCACATAAATACCTTGTAAGTGCTGTGACAAGGACAAAACTCCTATTTAGGCTTCAGTTGACTTACTAGTTTAAAAAAAAAAATAGACACCGTCCACTCAGCAACAGTTTCATATACGTACCCCATGCCAGACAGGAACAAAACAAATTGCAGGTGATAATTTTCCACTAGGAGCATACATGTCTTTAGCACTAGCAGTAGATTCAAGTGCTAAAACAATAGTTAGAAATGGTCTAAGCAACACATTTACTCTTCGGGAGTCCGTGTTTCAGAGTAAGTGCTAATTACCTTCTTTTCATGAGGCTCCCTGATAACAGCTGGTCTCCATTGGTCTTTTGGAGTCTTGCCTTTCTTTTCAAGATTCTTAGGCTTGTTCTTAAAAGGCAGCGCCTTCTGCAGTGCTTTAGGAATGTGGAGCTTATTGAAATGCCTTTTCTCCCTCACAATAGGCTAAAAGAGTGGATACAGAACACACACAAGATTAATGATTTTAAAAAGCTTTTATTTTCCATCTTTCAGGGGAAAAAAAACAAAACACAAACAAAAAAAACCCCAAGCCCACCAAACACTCAAAAAACCTTCTCCGACGTCCTTGCACTGAACTATGAATGCTATGTTTACCCCTATTTTACTATGACAGAAGCGTCAGTAAGCTTTTGGAAGACTTCTCCCATGCAGATTACTTTATAAACTCTCATTGACCCACTACGATCTGCTTTCCACTGCTTTATTGCAGTGTCATGCCAGGAAGGATTATGCCTTGTGGATAAAAACATGAAGTCACACATGCATATGTATCAACACATATTTACACTACTCTCAGTCTGCAAAAGTCTGAGGCAGAGTGCAAATTTGGCTGTGATCACTGGTTTAACAAAAAAGAAAAGACGTATCAAATATACCTTATAGAGAGAATCTTTGTTTTGTTTCAGTTTGATGCCTCGCTCATGCCTCAGCTGGCCAGTTGTCTTCATTCCACTCCAACTATCTTTCTCACCTGCTGGCTTTAGCAAGGATGTTACGGGGTTATAAAATGTTGGGATAGAAACTGGATACCAAGTCCTCACAAAGACAATATCTGAAAGAAAAGGAAATGTTACTTCACTCTACAACACAGTTCATCACATCCACGCTCTAAGCCAAGATTGCCTGAATAACATAGATAATTAACATCTAGACCAGTGTGTTTGGTATATATACTAAACCCCTTCAACATTAGGCAAAAGCAATGTAAATGTTTGTACACCTGGATGCTACAAAACCCTGTAAAGTCATGAACAGTACATATTCCTGAAGAGCAGCCAGCTGAATACCACCCTAGTCATTATTCATATTCAATTAAAGAACTCGCAACAGAATTCACAGCTGTATCTGTGCCTCTACTACTACTGAAAACTGATTTGCTTTTCCTCTGCCTATTTTTATAAAAGGACTAACTTGCTTTTATTTTGCACTATCCATAACTTTGATGGGTTTAGGAAAACAGAGTCATATAAAGCCAAATAAGCATCAAATCATGTTCTCAGCATCACAGTGATGCTCAGCAAACACAGGAGATCACCTACCCCTATACTCTGCAGAACTTCCCCAAAAGGTTAGGGAAAAAGTTAACTAGACTTACAATGCCACTCTCTGAATTTCTCAGAAAAATGTCCTTCTAGCACTTGTACCACTAAATACAATTCACCTTCATGTTCAAGGAGAAAAGCATACCATGTTGTGTAAAAGATATGAAAAATACTCAGAGAAACAGGTCTCCAAGACAAACCTTTTAATCTGAATACTATATGACTTCTGAATATAACTGAAAGAAATCCATCATAAAATGTACTTTTTTTTTAAACTTCATTCTGCATGTCACCAGATATTTCATGCTCTTTGAATTCACATCTCAATTATCAGATTTCAGAGATTCTGAGACACGGCTTTTCTATCTGTGAAGCAGGATGAAAGTTGTGTGGTAACTTACACGGAAAGCGCAACTTACCACTCATCAGCAACTTGTCTTCAAATGTTGCCCTGAAAGCACCTACTGGGGTCCGGAGGGCCTTTTTGATCTGTCCTCGGATACCACTCACAGTACGAATCGCTGCACCTTCAAATTTAGCCACTTCCAACTGAGAGTTAAACATCCCCTGAAAGTGTAAATTACCCACCATCATTGAAGATGCAAAGTCTCTCTCTGTGACCTATGTAGGCCACAAAAACGTAAGTAATTCCCACAAGCATACCTTATGAATAGGAAGAACATAACATTGTCTTTATACTAAGAGTGCTGATCATACCAAAAACCTACTGAGCTGACTTTAAGGTAAGCTACTTAAGAGTCATATAGCACAGGCAAGGCTTCTTAGCATTATATACATTTAAAATTCTAAACCAGAACCTATTTAGGAGAATCTGTCCAGTTCTCTTAAAAGTCATTTGCTGGAACACAACACACCTTAAAAGCAAGTAAGCTGCCTTAAGTCGCTGGCCATGAGACTCGAATACAATACAGCTCTCCAAGGTTTGTGCTTCTTTCATAAATCACAAGGAAGACAGGAAAAATTCTGTGCTTAGTGCAAATACTTGAGTGCTTCACTGCTGGGATCAGTGCTTAGTTGCTTACTGCTCCAAATGCAGAATAACCTAACCTCTTCCTGAGTCTGAAAGCCCAACTAAGGACAGTTGGAAGGTCAGTGAACATTCCAGAATTTTTGTCTGGTTAACAATAATTCATGTTCATTGGCTAATGAGCAGTACCTTCAGAGACCACACTGAAAAGAGCTCAAAAAACCCCAAGCAGCTGAGATCCAGAACACTACGCAACAATTACAGGGAACTTCCGCCTCGGGAAAGACAGATGGAATGCCAGGTTGCATTCCTTCCTACCATCAGTACGCATGGTTTTACAGTATACATACCTACCTTGATAAAAGAAGTGTTCTTAAAAATTTTGAATGGAAAACCAGTCAGCTTTAATTTCTTTACAATAGTTATGGATTTATCTAAATCAAGCACAACTCCTGTCGCAGCAATCCGGAAATCAGGCTGAAACAGAGAGATGAAAGACACTGCTGAATGTATATTTACCAAATGGTGAAGAAACCATTTCGCTGAAACAATTTCACTGCTTTTTAGAGTTGGAGTTCAGAATTTGTAACCTTTACAACAGTACAGCAGCATGACAAATGCAAACTGACTCTGTACAGACTAGTTGAGGTGCTGCTGACATAACATTCCTACCATTCACTAATGAGATTTTCAGAACTGCCATTCTAATTACCTTGGAAGCAATCTAAGAGTCCTTGTTATCTACCTCACTGTGTTCTCTTTTGAAACAGAATCTTACTCAGACAGAAAGTCTCAAAGGAGAAGTGCTTTGAGCACTCTGCTATAAGTGGAATAAGTCTGTAAGTCACTATATTATGCTAGGGACACATGATGAAAATAGCCTTTTAATACATTTCACAAGATGACTGTGCAATAGGACTGAAACAAGGTGTATTTTAGGAAGGAGATAATAATTACCACTCTGAGGACTGTCGTGCTCATTATAACGCCATGCAAAGCTTTTGTTACACGTTGAATGTAAACATAAATTGACCTTTGGGTAACATACATGCAACAAAGATCATATTTGATAAATACTGCATTAACACTACTTAAATTAATTCCAATAGCCATAAACATTCTAACAAGATGCAGAGAAATCACATGGAGGACAAACTTTTTCAACAGGAACATCAGTATTTCATCCAGTAAAAAGGTTTTGACAGTTCTCTGAATACTTAGTATCTGAAAATCAAGTAGGTATACATCCTTCCACAGAAAATAAAGCAGTATTTGTCATTTTCAGTGTAGCAAATGAAAATTGTTTAAAAAAAAAAAAAAAAGAAAGCCTCCGTCCAGTTTCCTATGCCATCACAATACACCTTTCAAAAGCTTGAGTCCACCTACTTTTTCAGTTCCTACAACATCCCTGCCTTACTATATGTAAGCCTTCTTCCCCAAATCTATATATTTTATCCAAAGACTCATGGAAAGCGGTAAGCAACATTTTGTGTAACAAACCTACCGTTGTGCCACTGACAGACTGAACTGCCAAAAATCCCGTCCCCTGAGGGGTGATGGGCCCTAGAAGAAAATTAAATTTAAAAATTTATGAACAAGCTTTATTACACAAAATCTAGCCTCTATTTAAAGTCAGAAAGCTTAGAAAGATCTGCCAAATACTCTCCATGAATAAAGTCAAAGAAAAGTTTAAAGCATTCAACCCAGTACTCACATATATAGCCCCACAAAAGTTAAAGGAATGGTTAAGAGAAGTTACTCATGTATGGAAGCATTTGCAGGGCTAGGCCCATAACGTGTGCAAGCGTGTCTCTGCACACGGCCAACAAATCAAGTTCCTCTTTGATATGATACAACCTAGCAGAACACTTAGAATTTGATTAAAAGCCAAACAATTCACAGATTCCAGTAATTCACAAACAACAAGCAATTGCCTATTTTCCCATACTATTTGGTGTTATTTTCTATTCCATGGGGAACACAACTTCTTAAAGACTTCTCATTCTAAAAGCTACTGGCTGTATTTCCTGATACATCCCGTAAAGCCTGAGGACTTTATAATAAGTGATACAGGATAGTATATCCAGACTGCCCTCACCCCAAAAAGTTGCTCCACAATGCATGTGTTGTGGTGTGTACTTCAGAAGCCTGTGACGCCCATTGTGATCTTCAATGTAGAACATGGGGATAGTCTGAAATCGCCTCCACCCTAATGAGAGGATTACAGGATCACGTGTCTTGAGTATCTTCTTATACCATCGGTGCTTCTTCAGGCGCAACTAATTAGAAGAAAATATGAACAATGCTATTACAGGATAATAACGTTAATTCTGAAATTCAAGCCTTAATTTTCAGGAATGATTGAAAGCAACTTCCATCTACACTAGAATTCTTTATTCAGTAAGCTTTATTTCTTTGAACATTCTCATTAACACTAGGCTGGCTGGAAAGATAAAGCTAATCAATATTTCACTCACTTTGGTGTCATGTTTGTATGCATACGAGCAAGTATTATATTGAAAAAAAATAATATAAACGGTAGTAACTTCTGTAGGCCCTTGTCCATAGACCATGAACTTCAGAGCACAATTTCTGTTTGTAACTTAGCAATCACAATAGCGATTGGAACCTTAGTCCCAAGACATCTCTCGAGATGAACACTAAGCAATCGTAACTTCTTCTTCGTTATCCAATTAAGCCTGTAAAAATACAGTGTCTGCTACTGTAGAGTTAATTGTGTCAAGAGAAAAAATCCCTATTTAAGAGACAAAGGTTTCTCTCTGTTTACTGTGTTTTTAATAAAAACAGAAAATAAATCCTAACTCAAGACACTCTGAAGCACACCTGTACCAATACAAATTGCACTCACAGCTTTGGCTACGTACCTGTACATATCCGACATTTCCTTCGCTGTTGCCTAAACCACCCAGGATAATAGGATAATGAGGGTCAAAATTCAGGACAAATTCACATGGGACATTCTCAATCTCTATTCGAACGTACATCCCAGGCCGGAAGCCTTCATACTGCACTCTGGTCTCATCATCTTGATCTTCAAATTCTGCTCGATTAAGCTATGTGAAAAAGAGAAAGTCACCATGTGTTTTACAAAATTCAAGTATTAACAACTTGTTCATGAGGTGTCAGTTCTATTTAAAACATGCTAACATTTATATAAATCTTTCAGGAAAGATGTGATAGGTTTTGTGACTTTTTATTCAGAACAAGATCTCTGCCACCATGAATCCCTTCCAATTTGAAATCCCAAGTGGGCCTGTTAGTCTACTTGAAAGACAGTACCCAAGAGAAGCAAATGATGAGTGACTTGTGATGTACCTTCCATAATGGTGACTTTGGATTTTAAAGATACAACTGTCAAAAGTATGGTTTTGATTTAGGATCCCTTTTAAAGTTAACGTCCTGATCTTTAAGGTGCCATTTTATGAGGAGGCTAGGCTCCCATCTGACTCAGCAGCTTAAAAATATTTCTGTATATCCTCACACTGTGTATCATCAAAAGGGTCTTTTAAAGCTCTTCTATTCCATAGGAATGTAGATATTGTGTAAATATTTAACAAGATAATCCTTGTGAACAACACGAGCCTCACCTTCCTGTTCTAGCTCCTGATGTTCAGCTACCTATAAAAAGCCATGTTTAAGCAAACTAATTATTAATTTCATTTCTCAAGGCACTAAGATACGGCACTTCTGGTCTGACTTTATTTCTCTAGAAGCCTTTCCACATCCCCAGTTTGAGATCCTTGCCCTTCCATCCTGCAGTAGGGGTATTGCTGATATGTATTTCTGTAACAGATCTCAAGTGAAACAGCTGTAAATTGTCTCGTATTCTTTTACTGGAAAGTCCTTTATGGTTTAAGTGGTCTTAGTAAGTACATCAGCATATCAGAGCTCATATGATCACTTATGACAGAGGCTAATGCAAGAAGGTAACGATTAATTTAATGACTATTCAGGGCAAGATTGCGTCAGAAAAGAAGACACTGAAGTTCTTAGAAATGTAAGGTAATGCTCTTCCACGTCAGCCAAAGAAAGAAGCTACTTTTAAGCTTACAAGATTTTATCTAAAAAAAAACAAGGCCTGGAACAAAATCAACACCTCCAAATCCAGATACAGTTACCCTGAAGACTCCTACCACATCCACAGAGCAATAGTCAATGTTTTTTCCCCTCAAAATAACTTGACAGTTTGATGAAAAAGACTGCCACACAGAACTTACTTATCCCTTAATAACACTGAGAAAACTCACACTAAAAATAGTATCAGGTAAACATTTGACACAAATTAGTATAAGATTTTCACCTTCCTACACATTAAAGGAAGCCGCCCCCCGCCCACCGGGGAACCTTCTCTCTCATGTTTTTGGGGGTGGAGGGGGGGGTGGGGGTGTTGAGACCTGTCACACTAGTTCCACCACTACAGGACAAATGGATAACTGTTAAAAACTTTAAAGTAGATAAGAGTTCAGATGACACACCCTAACTTAGTCAGTGATTTAGAATATGGTTAACTACTTAATTTAAATTAAGCTTTCAGTTGTTTGGCTTGTTTTCCTTTCCAGCTAATGGAATCAAAAAGTTCAACCATAAAAAAATTGCAAGCACGTATTTCTTTGTGTGCACTTTCTGAAGCAGCTCCGGAACGTCATTTGTGTCTCCAAATAAAAACCTTTGGGCAAACTCTGTGGGGTATTTTTGAAGACATTATCCAGACAAATTGCCAAGTTAACAGCTTGTACCTGTGCTTGTTTATGCATTTCTTCTTTAAGATCATCAAAGTACGTGGCATCCCCTTCATCATACTCTGCATTAAACATTTCCTTCAGTTTCTGTTTCTTGTCCATGCGCTCTTTTTTCTTTTCCTCCTCCTCCAGTTCTGGTTTGGACATTTTTCCATCTTCCTCATCATCTTCACTTCCAGACTAAACAACAGTAAGTTACCAAACATGTAAACCAGTTCACTGAAAACAATCTATTCTGATTAACAGTTTAATATATATTAAGTAATATTTTTACATAAAACAAATCATTAGACACTTTGAAAATATTTCCATTTTAGCGGAAATTATTACGTTATTCATACAAGAAGATGTAACTTCAGCAATGCCCAAAACATTTCATGACCTAATTATAACCCTTTTCCTCGAGAAAACGTCTTGACTTCACATTTATTTTACTGTCAGGGAACACATCCTAGAACTGATCTGTTATTCTACAGCTAAAATAAGCAGGTATAATAAAAGATGGGGAAAAAAAAAGTAACTGTTAGTAGCATTGAGTAATACAGTGCTGGAAGGCAGCACTCTAGAGGTCAGAGAGGATAGTTTGTTCACAGACCACTTGAAAACTGCCAAAATGATGCTGTTACCCTCAATTTTATAATGAAATGCAAATCCATCAAGTTGCTGAGGCCAAAAAGTGATTTTTCAGTCCATATTGTCACCGACCACTGTAGCTCTGTTCTTGGAATATATCCAAGTCACAGCATTAAATCGCTTCCACCAGCCTCTCTTCTGCAGATATGAGGAATGACTAGTAAACTGTGTCAGTTTCCATGATTTGTTGTGTTTAAACGGAGCTCTCTAATCTTCTGCATCAGATGAAATGACACAGTACAAACAGTTATGATCACATTTGGTTTAAAATACTTCTCTCACACCTCCAGATCCTCCAGCTCTTGATTAAGCCTGACATCTACTGTTAAATAAGTGAGGTGACTTCTCCTACATAATTAAACAATTCAGTTTGAGACTAAAACCATGCCATTCTAAGTATTTATAGGTCCCAAAGTTCGTAACACATATACCTTTTCTTCCTTGTTGCCACTGATTTCTTTCCTATTGATTCGTGAAAATTAAATATATTACATAGGATGCCTATCACCTGATCAGAAACTCATGTGCATGTATGTTGCTAAAGAGCACAGAAATACAGGTCAGACCTCATCTCCTTCAGCAGCAGGCTTTCCTTTGTACACAACACCGGTTTCAAGGTCTTCAAAATCTCCATACAGTTCTTCTGCAACAATAAGCACCCAAGATATCTGACCATTAACCATTCTGTTATATTGCAGTTAACTATTCTGTTGTATTGTTCCACACAATTTCTCCTATTTTCAGTATTGTGTATTTCTCTGTACTGCTTTGTAATTAGTTTCAGCCCAAATATTTTTTCTTCCCATCAACAGTTTTTGAAGTCTGTTCTGACCTCTCTATAGTTTCAGCTGAAAATTCTCAGATGAACTCCAATGGCTCCTCCTTTTTCCTTTTAATATCTTTAACTTTAGGATTTCAAAAATGTAAATAAAGTTTAGATCATTCCAAAGGACCACACAGCACATTAGTCAGAACTCTAATGGCACAAGACACCAGCAGAGCAATCGAGCTCTGTCTTTAATTTAAAAAATAAAATTAATAAAAAATTTAAATATAACAGACAAGTTTTAATTTAAAAACAAATGCTTACAGAAGCCTGTCAAACCACAATCATTTTGCATATAAGATACAGCCCTATTATTAAAATTTTCTATTTTCTAATTTAAAAACAAAACCTACAAAACATCTGAAGATAGATCTCACTTTTCAGCCAAATGTGAATGACCAGTTTATCTTCCCATCAAAAAAGAATTATTTCTGCTTATTTCTACCAAGCCTATCCAAAAGAATAAACCATATATAGAGGACAAACAGCTAAACTTGGACACAGAACTCAAAGTGGGTATGGCCAAGTGTTGAGCAAGGACTCCATTTCCATATTTAAATTATACATCCTATTTTTCAGAGAGTATGTTTTCAGAATGTGCTACTTGCCTACTGTTTGTACAGAAAATTACAGCAATTGTTTAATTATATTACCATCTGTATAATACTTTCTGTAAGAGTTTGAAAAAATTTGTAAGTCTATCACTAATGCAAAACATTTCACATACGTAACTACAAAGTCATGTTTTTCATAAAAATCCTGTATACATGAATCATTTTAGAAGTCTTAAACATACCATCTTCCTCCAACAACTTTGCTGCATCTTTATCATCTTCCCACTTTCCAGTAACAAAGCAGTCTCGAATACTACTCATAACCTGCAAAATAAGAGCGTGTGTCATTGCCTTGTACAGTTACAGCTTGTCATCAACAGAAACGTTCCCCACTCCTCCATCAGACAGAATCTGATATTCTCATGCACAGCTCCACATGAAGACATCATAACCAAAACTACACAATGCCTCAGCAAAAGCAGGAACGTGAAACCATTTTAACTCTTGCCCAAAGGTCTTTACACTAACAAGCTCTCTACCCTACATCATATTTTCACTCGTGATTCCCCTGCTTTTTACTTTTTGGTAAATAAATAGCAAACCATGATCCACCAAACCGTCAAGAGAGCCAAGCATTAAACTGACTTATTCTAACTTTCCATTCCTGTAAGAACAGACCTTGGAATCTGTTAGCTAGTAAATACTTCTAACGACAGCAAGGACCAGAAGATATGACAGTGGCCGTAGCTCCCGTAGGTCTGTTTCACTAACAACTCAGCAGTACTTTATGAGACACAGTCAGGACATAATCAGTACAGGATATGCAGAAGCAATTATCCAGTGGTATTACCTCTTCTAAATCCCAGTCTTGTGGCTTTTCTATCAGAAATTTGGAACAGTCAAGAGCATTAGCCTTCTGTTTGGATGCTTTGTCTGGACGGCTGACATGAAACAAACCTCCAAGTTCATCACCCGCATCCTCACTGTCATGGTCCTCATTCTCGACAGCTAAATGAAACATACAAGCTGTGATTATTTCCCCAACAGTACATGGATTACATTCATTAACAACCTCTCTTCTGCCTTATGTTTCATAATACCTGCAGTAGTTTAAGTTAAAAAAAAGATGCAAACTAAGAATAGTTTGAAATAGAAAAGACTGAAGAAAAAGGTACACTGATCCAGTCTAAGAGCTAAACTAATACCCTCAACAAGGACAAAATAAGGTGAGCCTCAATCAGGGAGATACTATAGACTGTGATCATAGTGAACTTCAGTTGTATGGTTGTTGTTCCATACAGAAAAATATAATTCATTTCACATAGTTCAAATTTTTTTTAACAACCTGAAATCTGGTTCTATTTTCATAACTGGAATCATCTGAAAAATTATTGCCCAGTAAGTAAACACAGGATGTTCATTCAATACCATAAGTAGAAACAATACCAAAACAATCCATGAACAGAAACAACATTGAGCTAGTCTGTAAATCAAGAATATCGGACTTAACAATCTGTCAACAAATCTTCCCGCTCCTGCACTGTGGAAGGTTTATAAAAGCCAAATTCTCATTCTGTTCTACAGAGTTTCTGCATGATGAGGTTTGTACACTCAGGTAACTACAGGAAAAGTTGTGATTTAAACAGGATAAATAACATAAATAGCCATTTTCTCTTCCTTTTAAATGAGCTAGCTTTTTTTTTCTTGACAAACGCCCTTATTACAGACACGATAATACTAAGTCACTTTGAAGAGAATGTTCCACTCTCAGTCACTGTGATACAGAAATTCCTGAAACAGCCAACAAACTACACCCCTTTATGAAACACATCAATTACCACAATGGATTTGCATAATATCTACCAGATAATTATATAGATGATCGAACTTTAAATGTTTTGAGGGAAACAGTTGCACCAGAAAACATGAATAACAATCAAGCAGTCTGGAAAATGAGCTCAAAATAAAAAACTGTCATTAGTAGTGAAAGTGAGTATCAGCAATTAAAACAAGTCAATTAACTCTTCTCAAGCCTCCCACCAAAAGACAGTTTTGATCAAAGATTCAGACTTGCAAACCTTGTAACAGCTAAAAAGCTACCATATATTAAGACAGTACAAGTTTCCAGATTTGTACCTGTTCCATATACGAGTTTACGAAGATTGGGGGTTGAACGTTGCTGTCTTAGAAAGGCTTCAGCTGCCTTCTGTGTAAGGTCCTCTTTCCACTTAAGTGCACCTGAAAAAGGCAAAAATTTGCATTCTAACTCCGAAACAGAACAAAAATTAGGAGCCACACAAATAATTTGAATAAGGACATGACAGCAACAGGCTTAAGAAGCCTAGACACAACCCAGTTTCTTTTATTCATACTCCATACGTACAAAGAAACGTAAGTTGTGGCTAACATATCATTGATTATTTTTTTTAAGAATATCCTGAGTTGGAGGGGACCCATAAGGATCATCAAGTCCAACTCCGGGCTCCACACAGGACCAGCTGAATCAGAGCATATGACTGAGAGCGTTATCCAGACGCTTCTTGAACTCAGTCATGCTCAGTGCTGTAACCACTTCCCCAGGGAGCCTGTTCCAGTGCCCGACCACCCTCTCAGTGAAGAACCTTTTCCTGATATCCAAATTTTTATGATGAGTTCTTATTTTAGGATAAAATTTTAAGACACTATTAGCAATAATAACAGATTTGATTATTTTCATGATGATACAGGTCGTCTGCTCAAACTCGTGGAATGGTTGAAGTTGGAAGGGATTTCTGGAGGTCATCTTATCCAGCCCCACTGCTCAAGCAGGTTGCCCGGCACCATGTCCAGACAGCTTTTGAATGTCTCTAAGGATGGAGATTCCACAACTTCTCTGGGCAACCTGTTCTAGTGCTCAGAGAGTAGTTAATCCATTTTAGTAACATTTCCCCAAGAGTATTTTATTCTTTCCAAATGTATTAGAGCATCATAATTTGTTTTACACACATACCATAAAGATTAAAGAGGTATGTATGCAGAATCAATGAAGTTTATAAAATTAATCACCTCCATTTTAGTGGAAGGAAACCTGAGACCTGAATACTGCACTGCAAATCAAAGGCTTAACAGCAGATAATCCCAGGTTTCCTAACTTGAAGTTTGCCACTTAAAAACTAGATATATATTGGAGGGACAACATTATATAATATTTACTAATTATAATATCATTTAACAATGAACCCAATTAAAAATGGACAGTAACATTTTTTAACTTTTATAGTCTACCTGTCGTATCAGTAGAAAAATCTATTTTTTCTTCATACTCTTCTTCCTCTCTCAGTAGATTCTCCACATCATCATCCTCAGCTTCCACAGCTTTAAGTTTAGTCTGTCTAATACTATCAGCTTTCTTTGCTTGAGCGTGCTGAAATCCCTTCCTATTTGACTCTTCATCATGTGATCCTTCTTCATCATCGCCCTCATTGAGAGAAGAGTTTTCAGCCTCAGATTCTGATGCCTCTTCTGCTGTGCAGTTTCCTGAATCTGTAGTGAGCACTGCTTTTCTTTTCAGACTGTGATCTGAGACTTGCGATCTCATTTCTGCATCTTCACTATTTATTTCATACTGCTTAGATTCAGCAACTCTTTTGCTTGCAGCCTCAAATTCACTATCTGAGCTTTCATTTTCATAAGTCCTTTGCTCATCATCATCCTCCTCCTCCCCCTCCTCATCTTCCTCCATCTCATTCTCTTCCAGGGCAGCTTCTCCTTCTTCTCCTTCAGAACTCATCTCAAGATCATCATCACTGTCTGCAAATGCTGGCAGTTCATTCATAGCTTCCTCTCCAGCCGTATCTGTTTTCAGGCGTTTGGCTCTCCCAAGAGCCACCTCTTCCCCTAACAGCTCTCTGTCATTTTCTTCCTCAGCATCATCTTCATCATCACCATCACTTCCATCCTCAGACATAGCTTCTTCTTCTTCTTGCTCATCTTCCTCATCACTTACTGCATCATCATTTTCTTTCTCCTCTTCTTCAAATAACGCCTTCCGACGTACTCTTCCAGTCTTCAAATCAACCTGTCTCTCTTCTTTTGGCATCACAAACCTGTTTTCCCAAAGATCACATTTAGGGTAAAAAGATAAAGTACAAGGAAATTTCAGTGAAACAATGAAGCTTCACGTTAACTTTTTTTTTTTTTTAAACAGAGCAAGATTATGGGGAACCTTAAAAAAGGCAATGGAGTTCTTTAAGTATGGAATACCTCTTAATTCAAGAATACACTCTATGTTATAGCCATAAATAATTCCAAGAAACGTCTTCATTTTCCATGACATGAAAATAGGTTATACAATTAATTTTACTGAAGATAACAACTGCCATTCTCCAAAAGTCAGAAGAAAAACAGAAATACGTTATTTACAGCTATACCACCAAGGAATTCCTGGAAAGCAAGACTATACTGCTTGCAAAACTTCTCTAATATTAATTATTCCCATCTCAAAAATACACACATGGCATATGAGTAGTCTCAGAAAATGAGGAATTAGGCAACAAGCCATTCTGCTAACGGCGCTCTACTGAGACTTTTTCCTAAATTAGAGCCTGAAATCTGAAATTCATTCATGCTCGAACACTGCTCAGCATTCAAAACTTACTCTTGTCCTACATCTTCTGAACCTAAGGGTCTAGAGTCCATGAAGAGAGAGACCTTGCTTGACGCCATCTTAACATCAATGGCTGAATGCGTGGAGATGAGGCTCTGAACTAGTTCATTATTTGGTCTCACTTCCTCCTGGAAAGTCAAGATTTATTTTTTTTTTACTTTTCAATTAAAATGCATAAACAAATATCTAATGAACAGCTAACAGAGTCATTCGTCTGCCTAAAACAGCAGAAATATGCATATGCAAGAAAAAACTCCAAAGCATTTTAAAATAAACATTTTCTCAGAATAACAAAGTCTCCATTCCCCTCTTCACATTTCAAGAATGCATACAGTATTAACCCAAGAAAAATCAGAAAGCCTCCTTCACAGTATGCAAGCACTGCAGTAAGTATCAGTAAGCACACATTATCATAGACCCAAACATATTTAACATTTAGCACAATACAGGGGAAAACAGCTGAATTCAATCTGTTTGTACAAAAATGTCTTCCTCCTCTCCCCTTAACCAGTCAAATCCTCTAAGTGTTTTTCCACAACCACCCCACCTCCAAAATAAGAGCAGTAATATCCCAGTACCAAGAGTTTTTATAAATCTTAAGTCAATTTTTCGAAAGTTTGTGAAACTAACTTTACTTCGTTATTATTAACTGATCCTTCATATGTTTTTCACAGTATTTTAGAGAGAGATAATAAAAATATCCCTCCCCAGGAATCATTAGGGCAGAAAAAGAAATTACTCACTATGGATATATAAGGATTGTGTTTTTTAAAGCAGCTTATTTTTAAACACTTACTTTGACTCTAAGGATAAAACCTGCATTTTGCAAGAGAATTCCAATCACCAATAGCATTCCCTTACCTCTTCTTTTTGATGAGCATGGCTTCCACCAAGGTCAATATAAACAGCATCTTTATCATATACAATGCCCCCAACTCCTGAAAGAGGGGCATAGACTAGTTTCTCTTTCTCACTTAAAGAGCGCTTCTTCTGCTGTTCAGGTAGAGCACAAGGGTCTGGTAGGAAACTCACATCACTCACAGTAAAGTCTCCTACACCTGGGGTGACAAGGGAAGCAATAAGGTTTTCACAAAGTTTTGATTGTGAAATTTGTACAATTCACTTTTAAGAGATTACAAAAAAACAAACAAACAAACAAAAATAAAACAAAAACAACAAACCTCAAAACAAACATACAAAAAATAATTGCAGCATTCAGTGATTCATAAACAGCAAGCTCTGGATCGAACATCCAGTTCTTCTGCCTCACTATTCAACTTAGAGAAGCATACCTGAGCTCACCAGAATACTGCAAAGCTTTGGACTTGTTTGCTTGTTTTTAAATGAGAAAACTAGCAACTCACTCTTCTGAGTAGGTATTATTAAAATATTTCTGAATTCAAGCTTTTAAATCATTCACTTAAAATATTAAATTTATCCAATGAATATGAGAAATTTTGCATAAGCCAAATTTACTTGTCACTATTATGGCTGCTACATTTTGCACTTCAAGCACCTTTTAAAGCAAAATACCTTTGAAAAACTTGAGACACTGCAACAAAATGGCGCAATTAAAAACAAAACTATTTACAAGGATTTATTTTTACAAAATTATGGATTATGAAAATAATTTCCTAAAGCATAGCATGTATTTAGAAAGATGAAAAAAATCTATCTTACGACATATAAAGATACAAATCATTCCACACAAAAAATAGCAACAGCTCTGTTGTTGTCCATAGACCAGTACAAAACCAGTTTTAACAATCTGATATATTACCTGGCATATGAATTTGACTTTTGTTTTTTAGGTGTGCTCCTCTCAAGTATCCATAAAGTGATACCTTCCTGTCGCATTTGGGATTGATTCGAACATCTTCTGGATTTGTCAACTCTTCCATTCTACCCAACATTAAAAAAGAAAAAAAAAAGTTAGAATATTTAGCATTTCTAATGGTAACTTTTGAAGAAAGGTAATTTAAGAGAAGAGAATTGTGGCATCAGTGCTGCCACTGTGTGTTCTGCAGACTCTAATAATCAAAATAGAATGATCGTAAGAAAAATAATCCATGGGAAAAAAAAAGATCTTTCAAAAATATTTTAAAATTGTATTTTAAAACTTGCATAATGATGTTCAAGAATATACTTCCAGAAGACTTATTAACATTTCACTAGACATGTGCTGCTTTCTTAGCACATTTTAATTACTGTATATATGCTTGCTAGACACAACCCTCCTGATACCAATTTTGTCATTAGAGTGAAAACAGAATAACCACCCTATGACAGCTGAAAGACTCATTCCCTGCAGCCACACAATACCTTCTTGTCCGTAATAACAGCGGTGAGCAACACAAACGGAAGGGGCAGAGGAAAAGACCGGCCGTTTTCGTGTAGATGAGGGGGAAACTCCTTCCAGAGCTCCCTTCTACACTGCACAAGGCAGGCAACACAGCCAGCCAAGGAAGAGAATGGGACACAAGTTCTGGCTGCCCCAACAACCAAGAATAATTGCAACAGTTATAGCAACTTAAAACAATGTTATTGAAAGACTACACATAATTTTTTTCTCATTTTTCCTCTCTGCTTTGTGTATTTTGCAGGACTTTTCATGATGTTTATCGACGTCTCCGACAATTTTTTCCTAAAGAATTAGAGCTTTGAAAGAGCCTTGTTCCAGGCACCTTGGATTCTTGTGGGAGTTTAGCCATAACTGTAAGCATTCTGCCCATAAAATATGAAAGGTGAGGTAATTTTTCAAGTAGGCACAGCCACCATCAAGATTACTTTCGTGTTCCAAACAGACTGTGAATCAAATGCTATACGTGAGGATGAAGCAGAAGGGATGCTCCAAGAACCTCGGAGGACTAATTCACCAGCTGTTGTCAAATCACTGGAATGTTGTTTCTTTTCAATATAATCACCAACAAGCAGAATTATTTTTAAAAATTTTCTGTGTTGCCAAAGTATTTACAATATACCAAAGGCCTATCTACATGACCCGATGCAAGTGAAAAATGAACAGCTAAAGTTATTGGCACAAACCTGAGGAGGATGCTTTCATTTCCCCAAAGCCATTTAGATAACACTAAATACCCATTCACAGATAGAGCTGCCTGGCTCTAACATTAGAGGTTTTTTAAACAGCAAGGTGCTATCTATGCTGAGACAGAAAAACAGAGAGAAAAGCACACACCTGTCCACGAGAACATATGGATGAGATGTTTGCCAAGTAAGAGGTCGGAATTTCATAACTGAGATAAAACGCCCCAAATTGTGAATTTCTTGCTTTTGATATTCTCCATGAACCATCCCAGACAGATAAAACAACTTAGCACCCTAAACACATTAAAAGACGTAAAAACATTAAACATCAATTTAATACCTACGGAACTGAAAAAAATAAGTAATGCAATTCTAATTTGTAAATCATAATTGGAAATTGCAGGTTACAATTGGTTCCAAAAGATCAAACTAGTTTACTTCAACATGAAAATCACCCCCTAAATTTTAAGGGAAAACAATTCACATCCACAAAACCTCATACAAAGGTTAATTTGTCTCTCAGACCTACAAGCTGATCCTCCTTGCATAGCACCTGCATTACAGACCTTTTTACTAGGATCGTGTGTTCAGTAGCTTGTCACACTGGGACAGAGCATAATCATGCAAGTATTTTAGCAAACAGAAGAAAGATTACATCATCTGATAAATCATCAGCATTGTCCATCTATAGTATTATCTGAAAGATCTAAGAACACAATAAATACTTAAGTATTGCCCCACTTTTAATTTAGCTTCCATAATGCAAAACATATGAAAAAAATGAATGTCATACCGGATACACTTCAGTCCAGAATCTGTGCTTTAACTTCTTTTTAGTCTTCTTTAATTGTTTGTTGTTCTTGAATGTATCCAGGTGGGTAAGAACTCCCATAATTTTGGGAAAGCCGTGTACCTGGCAAATGTTCAGGAATTCAAATGTTTCCATCTCAAATCCAAAGCTGGCATCAATAAGCATTAGAACCTGAAAACACAACATCAGCCTTTCATTAGAGCAATACCACGGTGCCCACATGAGCTAATTTCAAAGACCACACCTCTAAAGTCATAAGCATCTTGGGAACCAAAATATAGCAAAAAGGCTTGTTCTTTATTTTCATATAACCTGAAGATCAACTTTGGCTTTTTAATTAAAGGATGGATCTTGGCTGCTTTAGAAGTTAGTGGGGCTTAGGAAATCAAAACTCTTCTTCTAGTCAATCAAATCTCTTTTATATAGATTTGATTTGCTGTTTGTTTCTGGGAAAAAAACCCTATAGAAGAATAAAGCTGCTCTATGAATGCAACAACATACACTATCATAGTAAGGTTTACTTGGTCAATTTAAAATATGCAAAATTGAGTATCTTCCAATATTTGCAAGAATATCCGAGAAAACAGAATTTCTGTATTTGTGTCTTGGATGCTCTAATGCCCCTAAGGCCACATCTTTTCGTAAAATGAGACAAACTTATTTCACACATCACAATTACCATTATGCATCACTAAAACACAGTGACACAAGAAAACAGCACCCAACAGTCACATGAAAATTGAAGCAAAGTCATACTAGGGCCTCACCAATTAAGAACTTAAAACACATGGGAGCTGATGACAGATCTGCATGCAATTAAGTAATCTCAGCCTCCTAACAATAAAACAAATAGATTTTCAGCATCACCAAGTGCATACACAATCTCAAACATCCATCACATCTACTAATGGAAAAATTTTGTATATTTTAATACATCTCCCTCAAGTAGAAAAAATGCAAGTAGAATAATATCTGAATTAGTTCATGCATGTATTTAGATAGTTAATATTTATATAAGGATCCCAAATCCTAATCAGCTATGAATAATATACTCCAGATCCACACAAAAAGTAAAATTCTAAATAGACAAATGGAACATGCATTGGGTCCCCAAGATCACTTGACATAATCCACTGAACCAGAAGTCACAAGTAAATTACCATGGCGACCACACTCCACTGAAATCAATCGTATTATTACACAGCGATCTTCAAAGACTGAGACATCAGAACGCACCAAACAAAACCAACCAGTAAACCGATACATGTATACATTAGTTGAAAACTTCTCGACTGAAAAACATTCTCAGATTTTGCATGGTTGACCCTTAATGAAAAGTCACTTTATCACCCTGGCTTGTTCTAAGATCTTCCATTAAAAGTTTACCAGTTGCATTAGTAATGAAGTTCATTTGTATTTCCCTTCTTCCACATCCTCCCCACCACCACAAACACTTTATTTCCTCCCTCCCCTGGGATAAGAAGAGTCCTAAGGGTTGTTCCAGAATATTAGGTCTATTGTTGAGCTTATCCAGTTTTGCCTTCAATAGCAACAGGTAGAGAAATCACACATTGGTGCAGTCCAGTCAAAAGTAGTATTTTCAATAGAAATTACAGTAGAAATCACGTGCCATTGATAACTTACCAAATCAGCAACTTTAGCCAGGTCAATCATTGTGTTAATGTCACATCCACATTCAATAATAGTTAGCCTGCGTTTTTTACCTGAAAAAAAAAACAGAATCAAAAACTGAATCAGAGGGAGCAAACTAGTCCACTGTTTTCTTTTCAGGTCACATTCCTGAAGTTCCTAAAGAGTATCCGGGTCTCAGATTCTTGTCTAGCTTATAGATCATCCAACATGCACCACTGCAGAAGTGCCCCTTCTCAAATGTTTATAATTCTGCTAAATTTTAACTTTTTGGTTTAAAATTACAGGTTGAGTACATGTTTTCAAAGGAGTTGTTCAGTTTTTTCCAAAAATGATGTTAGTAGCAAAAAGAGTTTGGGTTTGTTTTTGTTTTATTTTTTGTTTTGGTTTGGGGTTTTTGTTTGTTTGGTTAGTTTGTTTGTTTGGTTTTTTTTGTTTGTTTGTTTTAACTTTGGGAAAAAACCTCTACTTCTTTCAGTGCCCTAAAGCTAGTACTGTGGATTTTATTTCACCACGTATTTTTGTTCTTTCGATAACATTAGGAAAAATACACTGTTCTAGACTTTTAAAAAACAGTAGATTTACATATCAGAAAGATTTATAACATGCATCCAAATGAGAAAAAAGTACCCAAGGTTAACATGGGTTGACTAACTTGAGTTAGCTACCTGAACTTTAGACAACAGGATTAACAATTTTAAACAACAGACAACCTGTATCACACTTTTTTTATCTTCAGGTTATCGACTCCAAAATTCAACTCTTAATTCCCAGTAGATCAATTAGGAAATCCAATCTAACACATGAATTTTTGCTTTCCATTTTTTCTTTCCCATATTTGTCAATTATTTCTTGCAAAAAGATTTATTAGTGCAAGTTTATGAAAAGTCTACCTCCATCAGAGTTGTCTGTGTCCAAGCAAGATCTCCCTTACAAACCGATAGCTTGAGCTGCTGTGGGCTGCGCTTCCCCTAGAATTTCAATGACTCCCCCAGTAATATTTTGGGAAAAGTATGAAGGGAACAAACAGACTGAGACAAGTGGAAACAGGGACTGAAAACTTAACAAAAAGGTAAAATAACTGACCAGGGGCTAAGGTCGAGAAACATAAGTGGAAATGGCTAGGCAAATCAATTATTGGCTTACGAAAGAAAGGGCAAAGATGGGATTATAGGACAGGGAACCTGAAAGAATAGGAAATGTGCAGAGGTGAGGATGAAGCCAGAGGAAAACAATTCAAAAGAGAGAACAGAACCCAGTGGAAAAGAAAAATTTCAAAAAAGTTTAGTGGAGGTAGAAGAAACTGGAAAAAAAGCCAGAAAGGAAAAAAACCCAACAAAACCAGAAACACAAAAACAAATGACCACCACCACCAGAACTGGAATCCCAGCAGGGTGGACAACAAGCTTAGAGGGACAAGTCCCCCAAAAACCTAAATCTATTATTTTACTGTTAATAAGTATGCCTGATAACACAACCAAATGATCACTTAAAAATGACCAAAAATTATGAGAACTTGAACACATCCTAGCTCTGAAAGCAAAACAAATAAGGAGTGCAAAACAAGCATTTCCATTTCTTTTATCTTTGTTCTCACCTGAAACAATTGTTACAGGACCTCGGATTTCAACCAGTTTTTGCCTCGTGAAGTTCTTAATGAGACATTTTATTAAGGTGCTCTTCCCAACCTTGGGAGGGCCGACTACAACCACCACCACAGGAGGTGGCTCCAAAGGAGTACGGTCAACCACAGGAATGTGATGTTTTTTAGTCTTCAAATCCTGAGTTCTGAGAAGAAATTTGTAATAAATAAATACAGAACTTAAAAAACAGTAACATTTATTCCTTGAAAGTCTTCAGTATTTGCAAAATCTTGGATACAATGGTTCACCAAGAGCCGTGATACTAACATGTATGCAGAACTCCGACCAAGTCTAAGGAGCTATACACATTTTTTTCCATTAAGACCAACATAGCTGCACCACGTAACACAGATGCAGAAAGCCTCATACTTCTGACACACACATAAACTCTGACATGACCTGGTGAATGATGAAAAGCTATGTGAGCACACCAGTGAAAATTACACTATGTATAATTTTACACAAAGTAGGAAAGGAACCCCAGCCAACACCTATCCATCCAGCCGACCTTGCATGCTCTATAACCAATTCCCATTTCGTACCTATGGAAAGTTCTGGCCATCCGCACAGCGGACTGGACCGTAAAGGCTTTGGGGTTTCTCTTCCGCGCATTCTCCTCGTCTCCTATTCCTAGGTCATTGAGATAACGTTTCCTTTTCTTCTCTGCCTTCGGCCCGCTATGCTTTGCGCGATGCTTTTTCTTCTCTTTTTCCTCCATCTTGCTCTTTCGACAATTATTCACAATCAAAACGACACAGGTTGCCTGTGTGATACTGTGCACACCTGGCATAGGAAGAANGGCCGGCGCGGGGGGAGGGCCGCTGCTTTACTCCGGGCAAAGCCGACTTCCACGGCGGCGGGGAGCTGCCGGGCAGGCCGCGGGCCGGCCCCGCGCCGCCTCAGGAGGGAGGAGAGGAAGGGGGAGAGGAAGGGGGAGAGGAAGGGGGAGAGCGGCCTCCGCGGGGCTGCTCCCGCCGCCACCCACCTGTCCCGCCGCGCCGCGCGGTCCGCGTGCCCGCACCGCCCGGCCCGCTATAGCGACTCCCCGGAAACAGCGGCTNCCGGCGCGGGGGGAGGGCCGCTGCTTTACTCCGGGCAAAGCCGACTTCCACGGCGGCGGGGAGCTGCCGGGCAGGCCGCGGGCCGGCCCCGCGCCGCCTCAGGAGGGANCCCAACAAAACCAGAAACACAAAAACAAATCACCACCACCACCAGAACTGGAATCCCAGCAGGGTGGACAACAAGCTTAGAGGGACAAGTCCCCCAAAAACCTAAATCTATTATTTTACTGTTAATAAGTATGCCTGATAACACAACCAAATGATCACTTAAAAATGACCAAAAATTATGAGAACTTGAACACATCCTAGCTCTGAAAGCAAAACAAATAAGGAGTGCAAAACAAGCATTTCCATTTCTTTTATCTTTGTTCTCACCTGAAACAATTGTTACAGGACCTCGGATTTCAACCAGTTTTTGCCTCGTGAAGTTCTTAATGAGACATTTTATTAAGGTGCTCTTCCCAACCTTGGGAGGGCCGACTACAACCACCACCACAGGAGGTGGCTCCAAAGGAGTACGGTCAACCACAGGAATGTGATGTTTTTTAGTCTTCAAATCCTGAGTTCTGAGAAGAAATTTGTAATAAATAAATACAGAACTTAAAAAACAGTAACATTTATTCCTTGAAAGTCTTCAGTATTTGCAAAATCTTGGATACAATGGTTCACCAAGAGCCGTGATACTAACATGTATGCAGAACTCCGACCAAGTCTAAGGAGCTATACACATTTTTTTCCATTAAGACCAACATAGCTGCACCACGTAACACAGATGCAGAAAGCCTCATACTTCTGACACACACATAAACTCTGACATGACCTGGTGAATGATGAAAAGCTATGTGAGCACACCAGTGAAAATTACACTATGTATAATTTTACACAAAGTAGGAAAGGAACCCCAGCCAACACCTATCCATCCAGCCGACCTTGCATGCTCTATAACCAATTCCCATTTCGTACCTATGGAAAGTTCTGGCCATCCGCACAGCGGACTGGACCGTAAAGGCTTTGGGGTTTCTCTTCCGCGCATTCTCCTCGTCTCCTATTCCTAGGTCATTGAGATAACGTTTCCTTTTCTTCTCTGCCTTCGGCCCGCTATGCTTTGCGCGATGCTTTTTCTTCTCTTTTTCCTCCATCTTGCTCTTTCGACAATTATTCACAATCGAAACGACACAGGTTGCCTGTGTGATACTGTGCACACCTGGCATAGGAAGAAAATGGAGTTAGCATACACAGCATATGCGTACAGCTTATCTGTGAGAGGACAGCAGCCCTATGTAAACGCTACTTAACCATCTCTGAAAAAACCACCTAATTTACACCCTGCCTGGGCGCACACGAGAAGCGCCGCAGCCCGCCCAGGCAAAGCGGCACTCCTGGCGGCCCCCAGGCCCTGCGCGCCGGGCACCGCGCTCTCGCCCCCACAGCCGCAGGGCTCGGCCCAGGTCCGGCTCCGCGCCCGGCGGGACGCGGGTCTGCGGGCAGGCGGCGGCCGGCTCCCGGCGGTGCGGGCCCCTCACACGCAGCGGCGGTGCGGGCCGGCGCGGGNGGCCCGCTATAGCGACTCCCCGGAAACAGCGGCTGCGCCCAGAGTTCCGGGAGCAGCGGCTGCGGCGGAGCCCTATTGCCGGCGCACACAGCCGCAGCCCGCGCTGCCCGCTCCCGCAGCGGGGTCAGGCGCGCCGCCGGGCTCCGGCACCGCCGGGCCGGACACGGAGAACCGGCCCGTGGCTACGCCTGATTTGTGAATAAACAACTTCCCCGCGAGCGCTGCGAAGGTTCACGGTAGCTGTCCGGCGGTGCTTGCCCCACAGCACCGGGGGCTGAGGAGACGTGCGGCCCCCGCGGCCCGGCAAGGGCTGACGGCCCCTGAGGGCTCGGGGGTTCCCGGCAGCTGCTGCGCAGCCCTGGGGGCTGTCCCCTGCGAACTGCCTGCTCTGGCCCCAGAAATCCATCTGAAAAAAGATACTTTTAGAAAAAGAAATAATTTCCACGGCCTACGAGGGGGCAAACAAGCCCGAGGGTAAATACCTATGAAGGGCTTTCCAGTGGTATGAACTCAGACAAAAAGCACTGAGACGGGTCTTTTTTCAGGTACCAAGTCCCCGCCCTGTCAGGACATGACTAGGCACGCAGGAGTCAAGGTCCTGTAGGCGAGAAGTGAGAAGTAGTTGTTTATCTCAGGCCTGTGCCTACACCTTAAGGCAAGTCCTCCTGAAGTTATTTATAGATACAGGCCCTGGTTAATTAAGTGCAGAGCCCTCTTTTCGGGGGGCGGTTTGCCTTATGCCAAGGAACAGGGAGGAGAAGGGAACATAAAGAGGTGTCCCGGTCGTGCACTGCTGTCTGTGATGCTGGCCAGATCCTGCCTCTGAGGCGGGACTGGCCGCTGCGGGGGCCGTGGCTGTCACTGTCCTGCTGCTGGAGGAGGTGGCTGGGAAGAAGGGAACGTGCTTTGCAGGCTCCCACAAAACGAGGAACTCAAGACGCCCAGCAGCGGGGTAGGCCAGGCTGATTATGAGACACATTGGAAAATTTGGATCCTCGCTATCTCTCTTTGACAAGTTATGTGGAAGAAAATAGTTTTCAATATTCGGCATGCAAAATCCGCCCTTCTTCTATAATCAGGAGCATTTTACAGGCAATAGAAGAGTACACCAATACTGAACACTTGGTTCCAGCCCTACCTCTTCCTCAGCGTCACCTACTTGTCTCACAGCAGAGATGCTTTTGTCACGCAAGTCCAGGGGAAGCTACTAATACCGTCACTGTGCAAGTTAACTCCTATGTGTTGAATAAGCATGTAAATTGTGTTCTGGCATTCTCCACCTCATAGCAAGGAGTGAAAGTGCACAGAAATGTCACAAGAGAGTGTTGTATCCACCTGCTCTGTGCAGGTTTTTCTTATTTGTGAAATATATGCTAGGTAGATCAGTTAAAAGCAACTTGTAACAAAATCAGCAACTAACAGAAAAGCTCCACCCTGAGCAGTAGGTAGCTCTGTGATGGGAGAATGATTTTTTTTTTTCTTGGACTTGCTCACGAGAAGCATTCAGAGTCTATTCCACTTCAGCGTTGGAAGTGTGGGTTTGCTAATGAGGGGAGCGTAGCGCAGCCAGGAGGGACAGCCCAAGGCCAAACGCCTAGCACAGCTGCCTCGGTGCGGCCTTCTGAGCTCTGACAGAACAGGGTGGCTGTGGAGAGAGGGGCAAACAGCTGGAGGCACTGCAGAGACCCAGCTCACTTCAGAGAACTTGTAACAGGGACCCTCCAGTTATTTCCCCCAGACCCCTATGAGGTAAGGGCTGCTGTTGCCCTGCATTGCCATCAGCAGGGGAGATACCATGGGAAGGCCCGGTGCTGCCTGACAGGCGCCCACCGACTCCAGGGAGGAACCAAGAGCCCAGATCCCTGTTGGTTCAGTGTGGCATGCTTATCCTTCCTGATGTCCTTTTTCCTCTTCAACTCGCTCTTTATGAAGCAAGGCTGTTTTGCTACAGACTTCTGAATACCAGTTTCTTGTCTTTTTCATAGGTTAGGTTATTATTCTTGTTCTGTGTCTGAGAACAAGTCCCACTTCTCATTAAGTGGGGCTCATGAGGGAGAAGGTATATGTAAATAGAGAAATAAGTCTTTCAGCAGAGTTTTTTAAAAGTTTATTAAAGGAGTCACATATACAATCATAAATACAATCATCACTTTGTACTTAGCTCTCAGATACAACTTTTTGCATTCCAAGTGCCTTGCAGCTACAGTTCTTCTGCAATACATGTGTTCCAATTCTTCAGGTCAAGGCAGAAGAGTTAAATGACTTCTTCACAGCCACAGCTCAAAATTACTGCCAAAAGTTAGGACTAATTTTCTGGACTTTTTGTGTACACATCTCAATAGACAGGTTCTTCACAGAGATAGCAACTTGATTAATAAAATAATGGTCTGTGTTTAAGTTTCATTTTTATTATGTTTCTTTTGTTCTATAAACAAAGTAATTAAGTTAATAACATGTGTATTAAAATCTAGGAGTATTTAAAATATTCCAGAGCCACATTTTAAACACAAAAAAGGATATGCATTTATAGTTTTCAACATTCTAGGCCCGATACTGCTTTAATACACAACCATGGCAGCTCTCCAGAGATACACATAAAGAACACTTCCATGATTACAGTGATCTTCCAGACCGGCCATGGATCTTGAAGTCTAAAATAGGCTCAATGTGCGAAGTGCAAAGATGGAATACAACTGTATTTTTCTGTGAGTGCAGTTCTAAAAGTTCATTATCACCCAAGTAGAAAACCTTCTTTTGGCAAATAGAAAACTACAATTTGGTAAAAAAAAAAAAAAAAAAGGCAATTTAAAAAATATCGTACAGAAGAAAATCACAAAAATATTGCCTTTTAAAAGGCTACACATGTGGTCATTTTTCAATGAAAACACTATATATTAAGTAGGAAAAGACCAGCAGTGTTGTTTATCAGGAACACACCTAAAATGCAAACACACCCAGTGAGCCATCCCCTGCCACCACCACCAAGGCTGCTTTTCCCGTGCTTGTACCCCTCTCATGTTAATGCTTTCTCCACTAAAAGCTATAAATTAGTCTGTTTTCTACAGATTTCTTAAGTTAAGGAAAGTGAATTCTGACCAGAATAGATATAACCCCCAATGCGGTGAGGGCACAAAACCAGTGCCATAGTCCCAGGCCTCTTAGCTGAATAAATCCAGCACACACTGAACATGGACTACATCTTCAGTACTGACACGTTTGTGAAGATCAGTCTGCACGTGCAAGTTAACGTGAGGCTGCCAATAACCCAAGGCATGCAGGAATACTGTGAGCAGCCTGGTGACAGTTCCCGTAGGACAGGGCTGGGAAGCAGCACACATTCAGCAGGTTATTCTCCTGTACCCCTTGCTAACTTTGCTTATCTTCCTTCCCCTCAGAGCAAGCACTCCACACTTAGACCTGCAAAGCCTTAAGCCACTTTGGACAACACTGCCAACTGAACAAAAAAAAAATTGCATTGATTTTTTATCAGGCAAGCAGACCCACTGTCACAGTTTCATGTGTGACCCAAATGACAGGCTGAACTCTGGCCACCAAAAAGGTAACTTTTTGTCCCACCTTGCTCCCCATTTTGCTCAAACAGCGGATCTAACCCAGTTCCCAAAATTTCATTTCTCACACCCAGCCAAAGAGGGTCATAGTCATTTACTGTCTCCAGCAGCTGCTGCCCGTACAACGGGGCTGGAGCAGCAAGTGTCCCTTGATACTCCCCCTCGTGTTTTGGAAGTACCAAAGGAGGACTACTGTGACTAGCTGCAGCCAGAGGTGGACTGTGCCTCATCTGCTCAAGCTCAAGCTTAGATTCCCCTTCACCATAATTAAAAGCGGAGCCCTTCCCAAAGGGAGAAGCGTTTGACTTGATATACAAATAGTTCTCATTGCCCAGGCCCTGGTTAGCATTTAAGTAGTTTAAGACAGGCTTCCTATACATGTTCTCTTTAGCTGCCTGGTACTGGTGATCTTCTACACAAGACTGGAAAACATCTGCATCAGAGTAGTAGCTTTCAGGGAAAGATTTCTTCAGGTATGGATACTCCTGCGCCTGCTGCGCAGG
>VXBL01006975.1:443588-457205 GCA_013400195.1 Aramus guarauna | reverse complement strand
CAGCGGGTGCCGCGCCGAGCCGGGCTCCTCCTGCCCATAGCCGCCGCCAACCCGCCCTGCCCTCCCCCGGCCCCCGCCGCACCCCGGGGAGGCTTACCGGTGGGGCCGGGGCTGGGGGGGAGGCTGGCGAGCTCCATACGGCCGAGGTCTGCGGGCGGTGGGGCGGCACAGGCTGCTCCTCGCCTTATGAGGCCTCCGCCCCGGCAGTTAGCGACCCCCACCCGCCCGGGCCGGCCCCGCCAATGGGGCCGGGGCCGCCGGGCCGCCGAGGGTGACTCAGAGCTGTCTCCCACACCTCCATTGTCATCCCATCACCAAAATACACATAATGATGTCTCACCCCATCGAAGGAGCCAAAGCGTCTCCCAGCGAAGCCCCCGCTGCCGCCACCAACCCATCCACCTTTCTTTAATTCAAATGGAGGGTGGATAATTTAATGAAGTTATCTTTCGCCTTCGGTTTGGCCCTCTGAGAAGGCTCCCCTCCTCTGCACCGCAGGCCCGGGGCTGGCCCGGATGCGGGAAGGGCTCCACACCGCCCTTCTCCTGAAGGGAAACCATCCCAGCTCTTGGTGCACCCGGGTGATGGGTCCTTGTCTGCTCCGTCGTGTTACCCCGCTCCTGTTCCCATCTGTGGGATGTTTCTCATCAACTTAGCTGCAGTAAATAAAATGCTGGAGGCTTTGCTAGACATTGCATCAAAACCCACCAGTGACAGTAAAGGACAAAGCCTTCCCCAGCACACTTTGCGGTCACCCGGCAAGAAAGAGCAGCCTCCCTCCCAAGCAGAGCTGAAGAGCTCAGTACAACCTTTTCCTTCCTAGGGCTGCTTTTCTTCTTCCAGACAGCTCTACACATCCAAGTCATGTACAGAACAGGCAAGGTCTGTGCTTCCAGCCCAAGGTGAAATCATGACCAACATATTAATCCAAAAGAGAGGCCAGAAATATTATTTAAGAGAGCCAAGAGTGACAGAAGGACTCACAGGGAGCAACAGTTGCAATGCCAAAA
Organism: Aramus guarauna; assembly: GCA_013400195.1. Classification (NCBI taxonomy): domain Eukaryota; kingdom Metazoa; phylum Chordata; class Aves; order Gruiformes; family Aramidae; genus Aramus; species Aramus guarauna. Next base: position 456,195 of record VXBL01006975.1, on the reverse strand, counting down.
AGGATTAGATGTTAGAACAGGACTAGAACAGCAGCAAATCAATTAGTTGATGTAATAATTTGTCAAATGAGGCCATCATTAATGGCTATCACTGAAGGTGTTCAAGAACAATGGCATCATTACTTCATGTGTTTTTCATCTCAACATGTTCCCATTCATTTTTCAGACTTAGGACCTGCTTCAGCTTGCTCTGAAGCTAAAGGGTACGGGGACAAAGCTTGCAAGATGTTACGTACTATTTGCATTCTCCAGGGACCAGTGCGTCCACCGTCTGCACAGCCACTTTTGGGTCGAGCTGGGCGAAGTTTTTAACATTACGCACATCCCCACAGTGGTTCGCAACAAAAATGAATGTCCTTCCAGACAGGGCTGACAGTCACCCCTGTGAGTCTGGTACTCCAGAGACTGGATTCCTTTAGCAACCCTGTCCATAAGGCAAGGTAAATGCCCTCAGAATCCACTTGACCTAAATAATGTTTTCAAGCAGAAGCATATGAAGGCAGTGAGAATTTCAGAGGGATGACAGCAGCATGCAGACAATAGCTTGAAGCAATTTTTCAGTACTCCTCCCATTCCTTCTATCGTAGCATTCCCATAAGCCTGAACTGTCGTAGCACAGATGCATCCCACAAGATTTCTTTTCTCCCCTAGAGCTCCAGGATAGTTGGGAGTTTTTCCGGCCCATGTAAACAAAATCTGTATTTAAGCAAGAATTTTCATGTGGGAGAAGGTAAATAAGCAGCCAGGTGGCAAGTGGTTCAGGAGTTCTAGGTACAGTCAAGGTGTGCTGCTAGTCCTTCAATTTTAGTTCACTTTTAATATTCAGATACATATGTAGAGAGGGGGGATGAAGGCTCAGACAAAATAAGCAGACATATAAAGCTTGGTGGCATAGTTTTATTGACAGCCTTGTCTACAGCAAATCCAGCTTCAGCTATTCCTTCTTGTTCTAAGCACGCAGGGTACAAATCTACTTGCCTTTAAACCTCCATATAGCTTCGCACACAGTCCTGGGCATGCCACCTCCTGTGCACGCTTGACTAGCAAATGAGTGAACTCACAGAGCTGCTCCTTCCAAAAAACTGATCATTTTGGGGTTTGGCCAGGTTAGTTTTTGGCGAGCTTAGTTCAAGCACCAACATATGATGGAGGTGCACAGGAGCAGAGGGTAAAAGAGAGTTGGGGAGCCCTGATTTAAACTGGCACAAGAAAATATGGAATTGCATATGACCTTTCCATCTCCTTACAATTCCAGTACAACTGTCTGTGGGGCGCATGATAAACTGGATCAAGGATAACAAGGATGCTTGTAGGATACAAAGAGAGCTTACTCAATCAGTCTGGGCACGGGGAAGGCTAGAACAAATGCTGTCATTTTTCTTTCTCAATTTCCAATTTTCATGGCAGAAAACATCATCTCATAAGAATAGCTACAACACAAAGCTGATCTGGCAGGCAGCCTGCAACATTNCAACTGAACAAAAAAAAAATTGCATTGATTTTTTATCAGGCAAGCAGACCCACCGTCACAGTTTCATGTGTGACCCAAATGACAGGCTGAACTCTGGCCACCAAAAAGGTAACTTTTTGGCCCACCTTGCTCCCCATTTTGCTCAAACAGCGGATCTAACCCAGTTCCCAAAATTTCATTTCTCACACCCAGCCAAAGAGGATCATAGTCATTTACTGTCTCCAGCAGCTGCTGCCCGTACAACGGGGCTGGAGCAGCAAGTGTCCCTTGATACTCCCCCTCGTGTTTTGGAAGTACCAAAGGAGGACTACTGTGACTAGCTGCAGCCAGAGGTGGACTGTGCCTCATCTGCTCAAGCTCAAGCTTAGATTCCCCTTCACCATAATTAAAAGCGGAGCCCTTCCCAAAGGGAGAAGCGTTTGACTTGATATACAAATAGTTCTCATTGCCCAGGCCCTGGTTAGCATTTAAGTAGTTTAAGACAGGCTTCCTATACATGTTCTCTTTAGCTGCCTGGTACTGGTGATCTTCTACACAAGACTGGAAAACATCTGCATCAGAGTAGTAGCTTTCAGGGAAAGATTTCTTCAGGTATGGATACTCCTGCGCCTGCTGCGCAGGAAGTGAGAGCTTGGGGGGACTCGCCACGCTTCCCACACCGAGTGGGACCCCTTTTCCCACGCAGTCCAAACCGAAGTGAGCTGGGCTCTGACCTGGGGGCCCAAAAGTGTTATCCAAGCTCCTGAAGCGAGTATCGAGCCTCGAGTACAGCTGCCCCGAGAAGGGCGACGGCTGACCGGCGAAACCCTGGTTTCCCCCCGGTAGGCCAGGCTGCAGATGGAGGAAGCTCCGGTCTGGCCCAAGACCCTGCGTCGTCCGGGACTTCTCCTGGCAGCCGCCGCCGCAGCGGGTCTGCTTTTGCTTGCCACAGGCCGGCTTGGGGTAAGCGGCGGCTTCGCTCTTCTTGTGGTTCAGCTGCCGGGCCCTCCTGTTCTGAAACCAGACCTGCGAGGCCACCAGAGACTGAGCGCCCGCCCCCGCCTCGGCTCGGCCCGACCCGACCGGGGGAAGCCGCCCTGCCGCCCGCCCGCCCCTCTCACCTGGATCCTGGACTCGGGGATGTCGATGAGGCCGGAGAGCTGCTCCCGCAGAGCGATGCCGGGGTAGGGCTCCTTCTCGAAGGCGCGGACCAGCAGCTCCAGCTGGGCCTTGCTGAAGGTGGTCCGCTTCCNAGCCCTTGTTGCTCATGTTCCCTTGGCATCATCATGCTGTTGCATGTCAGTCATAATCAAAACAACTGTTTGTGAGCTCCCCAATCTCCTTTCTAAACTGTATCAGGGGAAATAATACTTTTTTTCCTCCCTGTGTTTTTGATTCATTTCACAAAGCACTATAGAAACAGATGTCAACTGAATTGAAAGGGGGGAATGAGAAGAGCGTGGGGAAAGAATCAGGAATACAAAACCCGACATGCTTAACAAAATCAGCATCTCTTCAGTTCCTAGATTGTCTTCAGGCTCCCACCTAACTCCACGGAATTTTGCTACGGATTTCAGTAACCTCCAAATGCGGAAACCCACTGTGTCCTCTGCCAATGCCCCTTTATCCCAGAGTCGTGGTATAAGTGCATCCATAGAGGAATACAAGTCACATGTAGAATATGCTGAAGATATGGGGCCGGGGGGAGCATGTGCATGTACATGATATTTAGGAGAGGCTACACAATTGTTAGACAGAGACTAGCCACAGTGCTCTTTAAAATGGCTCTGAAAAAAAGGTTTGCATCTATCCTAGTCCAGACCACTGCATGGGGAGCTCCTCTCCTCTCTCCCTCCAGGGCAGCCCTAGTGTTAGGAGATGCAAAGGTGACCCCAAAATCATGCTAGCATGAATGGGATGCCGAATTATCCAGTGCAGCACGGGCTCTGTCACCAGGCGCCTGCTTGGGGAGTCTTAGGACAAGCACAGCCTTCTAGAAATCCCTACATCAAACCTTTTCTAGGGCAGTACAATGCTATTGATGTTTACGCAGAACTTTCATCCTGAAGGAGGCAAGATCAATTTCACTAGTTGGTCTTCAGACATTAACACCTCATAAAAAGGATGCTCATGCCCTGCTTATCAGGAGTGCATCTTTAATTATCTTTTGGTACACTTTTTGCAGCCCATTACTTACCAGTCAACACTGCTTTAATTATGGGCTTGGCAGTAAAAGACAGCTCTTACATCACTGAAATAAAAATGCTACAAAGCAACTCTGGAGAATTGCAAAGAGATTTCATGTTCAAATGTAAAACTGTGGAATTCAGTAAAACAACATGGATTCTCCTCCACAAAGATTTCTCCCTATGCACAGCCCTGTCATAGCCAGATGCGCCCAGGAACCCTCCAAAGAACACAAGCAGCCGAGTGATGGTTGTGGTTTCACCCACTCTTTAGGGAAAGGAGCCCTTACAACAGCCTGTCTTGTTTTGAAAATAATTCAATGGCCAGACATGCACACTTCCCTGATGTATCAGGGCAAGCTAGGTAGAGGCACATTTTCATCTTGAGCAAAAAGAGGACGAAGCTTATGATAACCCTTACTTTCTAAGAGCATTCATTCCCCAGTCCAGAATTTGGTTTTGAGAGCTGTCACCTGCACCACTGAGCTTTCCCTTATAGTAAACCCCTTCCTTGTGCCAAAGCATTGCTCTAGCCTTTTCTCCTACCTGAAATGAATGTTGTTTCTAACACCCAAGGGTGGAGGAAAACAACACTGCTGAAAACAACAGAAACCATTAAGTCTTGCTCTGACTCAGTTTCCCATTAAACCAGTAGATTTCAAGGCAAAAGAGACATTAGGCCAGTTTCACATAACTTTTGAATAATCTTACACTTATTATTTTCTTACATTTAACCCCTAAAATAATTCATGGCACTGATTGTAAGTATCTGAAATCTGGGGTAACTGTAAAGAAAAGGCCATACCTGATAAGACTGAATGTCTGTCTAGCCTGATATTTAACTCTTCAGCAATGGCCAAAAATGGATACCTGTCTAGGGAAGGCAGGTATCTATAGCCAGCTCAGTCAGTGACATACTGGTACTTTTACCCAGTATATTTTCAGCCTAGAGACTTCCCGAGGTGGATGAGAATTTCTAAGTATACAGAAAACTTCTACTGCACAGAAGAAGTCTGTACAAAAAACTGCTTCTATTTTGTGAATTTATCCAGTCTTTTTTTGAACCTCTGTAAAGTTTTAGCTTCCAAAACATCCTCTGACTAGGACTTCCACAGCGTAACTATGTATTAGATGAAATAGCACTTACTTTTATTTGTTCTAACATGTTACCTACTAGAATCACTTGATGCTTGCTGCCTCCCACACAAGAATGTGAAATGACCTCCGCTGGTTCCAGCGGTTCATGCTGCCCATTATGTCATCGATCCCCATCACTTTCCCCTTTCAGCCACCTCTTTTTCATACTGAAGAATCCCATCGTACTCACCGTAGCTGGTCCACAGTTACTCGCCCTATGGTAACTGCTCCATGCCTTTTTTTGATCAGTTGTGTTGCCCTTTTCAGAATTTGGTCCAATTCTACTGTATTCTTCCTGAGATAGAAAGACTAGAATGACTCCCTATTTAAGATGTGAATGAATCACGGTGTTTTAAGAATTATTATGGTGATAATGATTTTGTTTTTCCATTGCTTTCTTAGTAACTCCTAATATTTGTTTTGCTTTTTTGAACATCACTGAGTTGGCATTCTCATAGAACTATCTATCAAACTCCAGGATATCATTTCTGAGTTGTAATGGTCATCTGTTGTCTGAATCTGAAAATGATTCCTTACTTGTACTGTCATTACACTGTCTATTGGTGAGTTTTTGAGCCGCATGAGAACCTTGGAAGAAACTGTCATCCCTTTCAAAGAGAAGACTGCCTTAACTTTTAAAGAAAATAAGACCCCAGGTAAAACTGAAGCCAAAACATTTGCAAACTCTGTGTCTTTTATTAAATGGTAGCCTGGTGGTACCCAACACCATTCATTTTTCTTGTGGGCAGTAGAAAAAAGTCTTTGGAGATGAATGTAGGAAAGCACAGGCTTGCTGGGAAGGTAGTGATTAGTGCTCCCACTCTCACCTAATAAAATGTCTCCTGCTCTGGTAGAGGAAATCTCTCTTCTGTGGAGTGATCTGTCTCATACAGCCACACAGACCACCAGTCTAGAGTTTGGACAGGCTGAACCTGACCCTGTAAAGAGTTAGCACGACCATGGAGAAGAGCAGATTGGCAGAGCAGAGTCTGCACCAGTGCAGGAATGGGCTGGAGTAGGATTTCCACTTTTAATAAGCTTAATGCATAGATTATCAGTACACTTGTACCCCTTTGAATGCTGAGTAGAAAAGCCGCACAAGGAACCCATGTGGTAGCAAACCTGTGTTCACTAAAATCCTGCTTCCAGGAACATCCAAAAATTGTGTATAAAATACCCTCCTGCAATCCAGCCGGCACCCCCGGAGGATTACTGAGTGTGGTTCAGTGTGGCAAGCCCTCGCTTGTTCCAGCGCCACCGAGATAAGTACCATTTCATTTAAATGCCACAGTACTTCATGCCCAGTACAGTCAGGTTCACAGTTTGCACTGCTTTATGGTAATCCTTTCCCTCATACACCCTGCCGTCTCCTTCCCTGTCTCCTTTCCTTTGTAAGGGAGTGCCTGTAATCGTCCTCACCCGTGCTGTTTGGGTAACTGGCCGATGCTCTACGACTGATCAGCTCCAGAAACACTTGTGGACTCTTAGCACCTGAGAGGATCAGACCTCTGAACTGCAGATGTTTTAGGACAAGGACTATATCTTTTTCTTGTGCTGGCAGAATACAAACACACCCGTGTGATACTATAGAAATACTACAAGCTACAACATTGTAGTCTGCTGAACTTGATTACGATAACTAGTCTCCTAAAGATGAGTGAATTTGGCCTTAAGGCTAGTCTGCTGGGACTGGAGACAAGTTGTCTGGAGTCTTCTCCTCCCTGTTCAAAGAACTATTGCTCTAACCTCCCTTGTCAGTCCTATTCCTTCCCATCTCCCAAGTAACATCCCCACCCACGTGGCTGTAAAGAAATGTGCTTTCCACCCATCTACTAGTGACCCCATTTCCTTGCTAGGTCTGTGCTGGCTTTTCTGTACTGCAGTTAGCTTTTCCATCACAATATTCCTATTCCAGACATGTAGGAACTAGAAACCTGTGCCAATTGACATGACATTAACTGAGAAACACGATAAAGATGCATTAGCTGGTCCCAACAGACCCTCAAGAACAGTGAACTAATTGGAAACGTTTCCCTTTTCCCAACACTGCACTCCTGTGTTTGCTACCACGCATGTGAAGAACTTGGCAACCTAAGGCAGTGTCTTTCAAAATAGCAAGCAGAAATAAAGAGTTAGGAATTCCTTCAGAGAGAAACAAGAAGTGAGATCAGATACTAAATACTATGTATTAAAATACAAGGCGTCAGAATGCTGATGGTTTGCTCCTTCCGCCTGCTTTAACCGCGCGGTCTGTAAAGCTGTAGGATGCTGGTATGCAGAGTCATGGCCCCTAATCTGTATGTGATACAGTTCTGAACAGTCTAAACTACTCAGGTTTTTCCAGCATGACCAATATGAACAAAGCTATCTGGTCACATGTAATTAATCTTTGCACGGTACATTCAGTATTATTAAGTAGCCTCCCCAAATGACATGAAATACTTTTTTGCTGCCCACCTTTAAAAAATGCTGTCAAATACCTGTAGCATATATCCAATTAAAAAAATTCCACCAAATACTTGTAGCATAAATCCAGCTCTTATAAACTGAGACTTCAAATGGATGTTGTTATCCTTTAATTTTTTAAAGCTACCTCACACAATAAAAGAGAGTCATCAGAGATGTTCCCAAAATATTTTTAGTAGGAAGTCAATAAAGTTATTGACTTCCAGCAGACATCAGTAACAATAAATACAGAACTGTAAAATACACAACTGCGATCAAAACTGAAGCTGTCTGTGCAACCTGGACTTCAGACTGGTAAGCTTTGGCTGTCTATTTAGAAGGGCTTATTAATGCTGTGTTGGCTGAAGCGCATAATGAAAAAAAGTCTGTTTCACCTTTCTGTTCCTTTTTTAAAAAACAGAAAAAAAACCCACAGTGATAGTGTTAGGATGAGCATATAGAACTCTGACATAAATTCATCTCTAAAACACACAAACTGAATTTTTAGTGAAATCAACAAGAAAATCATACCTTTATAGCTTATAGGTATTACTAGTTCTTAATCTTCGCAGAGAATAAAGTATTTGGCTGGGACCTTTCTAGCTGACAATTTCCAAGACTTGAATTATGCTCCAAATTGTGTTAAAAAATTTGATAGAAGAGAATTAGTTTTATCGAACATCCACGGAATCCATTTACCTATGAGAAGGATACAGCAGAGATATATGCAAAGGTTTATTTATTTCCAAGTCACAAAGGATATTCATTACAACAACAAGCAGAAATACTGTACCCTATAGTTTCTTCTTATGTGCATCTCACTAATCTGTAAATTTTTTGTAAGTACGAGAATCTGCTGAAAATTTTGACCATTAACCTCAAAAATGTAATGCTTGTCAAACTGCAACATGAAATATTTTTAAAGATCATACTTTTCCTTAGCTTCTCTAGTTTTAGAACTAGAAGATTAAAGTGAAATAATGCCTAACTCCCCATTAAAAATTAAAAATTACAGAGGTACAGTCACATGTTAACCAGTTACATTAGGAATCAGATATTGCTTGCAATAGTTTCATTACAGCATTGTATAATTTAACCCCAATTAAAAATGTTTTATTGATAATTCCAACTCCTTAGGTAACTTTCACTGAATGCATCTCATCTCTTTCATACCAGCTTCAAATCCAGTTTAAAGTTGGCTGCAGTTCATTTCCAAGTAACTTCCTAAAAGAAGCCCAATCCCTTAATCCTTACTTATACAGAAAGTTGCTGTTTACACAAGTCACATCACTGACTCCAGTAAGATGACTCATGCTGTAAAGGTTGGTCTGAATTAGACTAAACCCCCCCTCCTTTTTTTTTTTTCCTTAAAAGAATTTTAAAAGACACAGAAGAGCTAACATGTCTCTATCTTGTCTCTGGCATCTACCAAGAACACCAAACAAAAGAGGCAGACTACCTGGCAAATACCCTTTGTACTTCCCGATGAAAGTGAGATAGTCAATATCTCTAAGTTAGAGATAGCAAATGTTTCTAAGCTGAAGGGGGAACTAGTTTTCTCCATTACTAGGTACAACAGAAACTTTAGTATTTGAAAAACCTAAGGCAATATACTGATATAAACTGTGCGAAATGAGCCAGCTATGTCTCAGGGATTAGGCAGAAAGAATGCACAGGTCCATTTTACTGTTTTCAGCAGAACTAACCCATTTCAGTTTACATACCCAGTCACCAGGGACACCTCAGGACCCTACGGATGCAATTTCATTAAAAAAGCCTTTTTAATACTAATGTAGTTGTATTTGAAATCTCAAAGAGGATCATACATCCCATTCTCATGTTACTATGTGGTTAGGAACCTAACCTGTTTATCTCATAAGAAACTTCTCTTTCGGTCTTAGACTCTTAAAAAGTACTTGTGGCTTTAATCACCAATCTAATTTGAAATCTAAACCATGTGATGCAAGTGAAAGAAAAAATGTTTGTATGCAATTATGAGGGAACACACTTCTTTTTTTATTTCCGTCTTGTTTTTAAGATTGTGCTCTCCCTCTCTTTTCTATGGCCTGGACTACTATAGAAATAGATTCAGTTTAGCAATCTGTGCAGCCTGAAGCAGGGTAAAGCTGGATTAGCTCATCTTCTTCAAATGCTTACAGAGCCCTGTCATCGTGATGGCAGCTGTGCTGATTGCTAGCTACCAATATCTGCATGTTCTCTAGGATAGGAAAGGCCTGAGAAAGAACATTCAGCTGTGTTAATCCTGTCACAACAGAGATACGTGTTCCAAACTATAAATCTAAACCTGGCTTCTAGTAAGCATGGTGAGAGCTGCCCGAACTGGTTGGCTGCACTCAGCCTTGGTGATATTTTGGTGTGTAGTGTGGAAGCCACAAAGGTAGCTAACCTATCGGTTCAAAATATGAAGGCATAAATGCAAACATTTTGTAAAATATGATAGAGCAAGCTTTTCAGCTAGAATCTGGAAAATTACTCCTTCAAAATTAGTTCCTAGGTACATACTAACACCACCTAAGAAACACAAGAAAGTCTAATTGAAAGCAGTGGATTCTCTGTCTTTTGACATCTTCAAAGTAAGATAAAATGCCCTTGAAAAGTATGCTTTAAGTAAGTGCAAGTTACTGAGCTCAATTCAGAGAAACAAGTTAATATTTAATGGCCTGTGCTGTCCAGACTAAATGATGCTACAGGACTTCTGGCTTTAAATTATGAAAACTGGAACTCCATTCAGCTTCTTAAATACTCCAACGACTCCTTTCTCTGTCAAGAGAAACAGCCTTTTTCAAAAAGTCAGGTCAAAGACAGTGCCCTGGATTAGAAATAGAACTGCTGAAAGTCCACCCCCACAAAAGGGCTGAGCAGGGAGCTGTCTTCACTGTTTCACTTCCAAGTCGGAGGCAGCGGAGATGCCCAGGGCTGGCAGAGCTACCTGTGTCACCAGGGCTGGCAGTGAGTGGGTGCTGCTGTCACACATGAACACTGGCCCTTTCTGGTGGGCCACATGCTGGGCTAGCTGGTTTTGTGACCACGGTCTGTCTGGGCCAAGAAGAATATTGCTTAATGTCAATGAAAAGGTAAATCGATTAGTCTTGGCCAAAGACGAGTGAGCCAGCTACCCCTCCTCTGCCCAGGGTGACACAGCGTGGGCAGTCTTCACTGGAGTGCGGCAAAATGGATAACATGACATCACCTCTGTCCTCACCTGGCTGCTTTTGGCCACCAAAGCCAGTCTAACAAAGCAAATGTCCACAGAAATGCACAAGCAGCAGAGATGTGTGAGGACGAAGAAGGGTTTGACTCCTCGTCCCCAGCTGCGGGTCACGCACCCCATGGCTGGGAGCGCAACACCTCCCTGCTCCCAACAACACCTTTCTGCTCCAGCAGCACCCGGCTGCTCACAGCCCGTTTCTTTCCTGTGTACTTGAGTGCCCTCTCCAGTCAACTCTGCGCAGCAGCACAGCCATCCTTTAAAAAGGCAGTTGCTTTTTGTTTACATTCTAATAAACCTGCTTTATTTGTGCCTTTAGAAGTTCTCCCTGTGCAGGGCAGTCCCAGGCACTTCCGTCACAAAGCTCGGGCCTTCTCAGGATCTCAGCACAACCTCTGGACGTGGATTTACAGGCAGGCAGAAACAGTTTGCATAAAATGCTCTAAAGAGCAAGCAATTAAGTAATGGGCTACAAAAGAATAGGTTGAATTTTAGGAATTTCTGCCAGATAGCAAGACGTTGTAGGTAGACCCACACACACTTTCCCCCTGCATCAGCAAAGCAACCCAGGCGACTGTATGACGCAGATGGTACTCTATGTAGTCAACTGCGATGGTTTTTACAGATGGTCTCCCGGCAAGAGTTTTACCACTGCAGGAATTTCTTACCAAACTCTCCTGTCATCTCCACAGAACACCTCAGCAAAGAAGCACAGTGCTTTGGGCAGGAATAGGTGGGAATGAGATAGAGAGACAGGGAAACAGAACAGTCTCGGGACAGAACAAAAATAACTCAACCCCATGCAAAGCCAATCCCCTCTGTAAGGACCCTTTTCTGCAACACGGTGCTCAAGCTGGGAAAATGTCAGGACTTGCTGCATTAGCTGTTGAAGAAAACAGCTTTACAGGTACGTCATTAACCCACAGTTAAAAGAGCAGCTGTATTTAGCCTTCAGGCAAGGGGAGACAACAGCACAGTCAACATTTCTCACACTATTTATCCTCTCCTCTGTCAAAGTGACTGTCAAGCAAACAGGTAGCAAAGCTCTGAGGAACACAAGAGATACCTCCCCAACGTTTCTGTCTGCAGGCACCTTTCCCAAAGCCCTTCTTTGCACAAGCTCATCACCGAGTCCAAAGTCCCCAGTGGCATACAGTAGAAAATGCTGGATTTAATATGGTTTAAGTCAGCCTGTAGTTTTCAAAAGGGAAGGTATTACATAGGATTCTAGGAGTGTCTCATATATACACATTTATAATATAGCAATGTATATACACATATTTATATGTATTTTTTACCAGTAGTTCAAATAATTCATTTAATATATAGCATGGATCTCAACGTGCTTTATAACCAGTTAAATCTCATAAACACAGCAGAAATTAACTCAAACCCTTCTAGCTCCTCTTTTAGCTTTGCCTGAAGCTGAGGGGCATCCGAGGGCACGACGTGTGCAGGCCTGGCCTTCCCCCGCTCAGCTGGGCCCTCCCCAGGGCTCCCCCGCCCCTTGGACGCCCTGTCCTCCCGCAGACCGAACCGCTCCGTGACAGAAACGCCGCTACCTGCTTATTTGAGCCCAGTGGCGAGAACTACCGATGTGTAAAGCACAGGCGGGCCGCGGCAGCGATACTGCGCACCCCTGCGCCAGCCGCAGGCCCCTGCACCTCCCCGGGGCCGGTGGCTCCCCGCGGGATACGCTCAACCCCGTCTGCCCGGCCTTGTGACCGCTGAGCATTCGGGCCGCAAGGGGGCGCCCTCGGCCGAACACGCACCGCTCGGCGCCGGGACGAGACGCGGGGCCGGCCCGGGGAGGGGAGGGGCGGCCCGGGGAGGGGCGCGGAGCTGCGGGCAGCGCGCGGCGGTGAGGCCAGCCGCCTGCCCGGGCGCGAAGCGTGCCGCGAAGCACACGGTGCACGTCGAACTACACCTGTTGTAATTGTCCGATTTCCTACGTCTTTTGTTTTTTCTCCATCCCTAAAACAAATCGGTGTACTTCATCCGTAAAGTTTCATAACCGCCTCTCGTAAGCTGCGGTTCTCCCCCCCTGCTCCCGGGGCAGGGCTGCCCTCGGGGGACGGCCGCCTTCCTGACCGGAGACCTGCGCCACGCCACCGTGCGCAGCCGGCAGCCGGGACGGGCCGCATACCGCGGCGGGGAGAG